>CAVNYN010203434.1:0-57690 GCA_963692815.1 Nyctanthes arbor-tristis | reverse complement strand
TCGAAACTCTCGTTAACTCGTGCATATTCTTCCACACCCAGTAGCTTGATAATGATATTTATATCTTTTAAATATTACAATATGTTTTTTCCACATCTTATAATGTCATATCTAATTATTATTGTTGTTATTTATTATTATCATTATCATCTTTTGATATATTAAAACTCAGTGCTGATTTACCTTTAGATTTTTAGCCGTATTAAGAGATGATATGGCATGTCAAATAGTATATATGTAATGTCTAACACATTACATAAACGTCTGGTAGCATATTATTTTCATATTTGAACCCCATGATTTATAAAAATTAACATAGATGAACTTCAAATATGCCGCTAGACGTTTATGTGTTGTGTTAAATATGTACTATTTGACACGTCATATCATTTCCTAATACGACTAAATATCTAATGGTAAATCAGCACTGAGTTTTAATATATCAAAAGATGATAATTATAATAATAAATAATAACAATAATAATTAGATATGATATTATAAGATGTGGAAAAAACATAATGTAATTTTTAAAAGATATAAATATCATTGTCAAACTACTGGGTGTGGAAGAATATACACGAGTTAACGAGAGTTTAGACCGAAAGAGACGGAGGGTCATTTGCCGCATGAATAGTGATAGGTTAGGGTCTAATTTGCCAAGACAAAAACGATAGAGTCCTTTTCTGCATGAACAGTGATAGCTTGAGGTCTAATTTGTCAAATTGAAAACGATATGATCCTTTTGTACAATAAGCACAAACGTTACGGTCCTTTTGCACCAATTACCCTTATATTTATCTCTAAACAGTCATTTTCCAAATAGGGCTCTAAGAATAGTCTAGTGAAATAATTTAGTTAAGGGTTAATTTCGCAAATCGTCCCCAACCTTTAGGTTAAGAATCGGTTTCGTCCCCAACCTTTTTTAAGACACACCACGGCTCTCAACCTTTCAAAAATGCACACAAATCGTCCCTATTGCTACTATTCCGCCAATTTTTTTTAAAAAAGATTATTATACCCCCATAAACATTTTAAATTTTTTTTTAAAAATGTTTAAAAATAATGAAAAACAAAAAAACCCACCGCACCGCACCCCACCCCACCCCGTCTCCCTTGCTACCGGCAATACTGCCGGTGGCCGGCCACTGGAATGGATCATTCTGGCGGCCAAAAAGGGGGGTGAATCCCCCCGCCCATTTTGCTGCCAGAAATTCACCCCCTCATTTCTGCTGGAATTGGCAGTCATTTGGCTGCCATTTCTGGCAGCATTTTGCTCCCCGAAATGGCAGCAGCAAAATGGGGGGCATTCACCCCCCATTTATGCCGGAAATGGCAGCCATTTGGCTGCAATTTCCGACAGCATTTTGCTGCCATTTCGGGGAGATTCATCCCCCCATTTCTGCCGGAATTAGCAGCCATTTGGCTACCATTTCCGGTAGCATTAGGATTCACCCCCCCATTTTGCTGCCATTTCTTGCAGTTGGCTGACATTTCCGGCAGTAAAATGGGGGGTGAATCCCCTCGTTTCTGCCTGAAATGGCAGCCATTTTGCTGTCATTTCCGGCAGCAGAATGAGGGGATTCATTCCCTTTTTTGGCCCCGGAATGGACCATTCTGGCTGTCGTACTACCGGAGGCAAGGGAGACGTGGGGTGGGGGTGAGTTTTTTTAGTTTTTTATTATTTTTAAACATTTTTAAAAAAATTTTAAAATGTTTATGGGGGGTATAATCGTCTTTTTTAAAAAATTTTGGCGGAATAGTAGCAATAGGGACGATTTGTGTGCATTTTTGAAAGGTTGAGGGTTGTGGTGTGTCTTAAAAAAGGTTGGGGACGATTTGCGAAATTAACCCTTTAGTTAAAATATATTGTGAGTCCCTTTCAAAAATTTCTCACTCATGGGGTATGTATGGATACATGTCATGTGGATTTGAAATATTACATGACTTGCTTGAAATACATGTGGTGTGCATTCAAGAAGTTTTTGAAAATTTTCCTCACAAGCAAACCAAAAATTTTCTAAAACTTTTGGAAAGTTTTATAACAAAACTTCCCACTCTATGTGGCGTGCACAAATGCACGTCAAATAGAGGGAGAAGTTTTATAAGTTTTTCAACGGTACTAGTGGCCACTTTTGCTCTATTTTCGAACTTTACATGTAATTAGACAAATTGTAATTCCTTATTTTTTTAGCATGACCATGTGTCAGGACTTATAATTTTTATTACACTTTCCTTAAAACAAAAATATATATATATATATATATATATAAATAAATAATCAAAAAGGAAAGTGATATAATACTTTTTCTTTTTCTTTCTATTACAATTAGAGAGTTTTAAACACCAAACGTTTGGTGTCATAACAATATTAAAATCTATGTGACGTACCATCAATATATTACTACCTATCTCCCAAATCATATTAGCAATAGTACCAGACGTTGGTAGTTGAAAATTTTTACCATGATATTGTTAGGTTACAACTCACGAGTCAATACAACTTAGATCAAATTTCTGGTTACGTAATACATGTTTGAATCAAAATTATTATATAACAGAGGTTCCAACATCAATTCAGTTATAGCATCTCCGAGAGGTCAGATCGGAAGAGCGTCGTGTAGGATAGATGACATGTGAATTTCTAAATGGGTTAGTTTCAAAAAAAGTCTCCAACAATTGAGTTAAGAATCAGCTCAGTCTCAACCTTTTTTCACTCTCTTAAGCCTCCAACCTTTCATAAATTCGCACGATAAGTCATTTTTGTCACTATATATTACTACCCATCTCCCAAATCATATTATCAATAGTACCTAACGTTGGTATTTGAAAATTTTTACCATGATATTGTTAGGTTACAACTCACGAGTCAATACAACTAAGATCAAATTTCAAGTTACATAATACGTGTTTGAATCAAAATTATTATATAACGGAGGTTCCAACATCAATACAGTTATAGCATCTCCGAGAGGTCCCATTTTATGTGAGTGTATGAATAGATGACACGTGAATTTCTAAATGGGTTAATTTCAAAAAAGGTCTCTAACCTTTGAATTAAGAATCGGCTCAGTCCCCAATCTTTTTCTTCACTCTCCTAGGTCTCCAACTATTCATAAATTCACACGATAAGTTCTTTTTGCCACTATTCCGTCAATTTTTTAAAAAAAATAACGACTATACCCTTAGCTTTTAATCTTAAAAATAAAATATTTAAAAATAATAAAAAAATTAAAAAAGAAAAAACCCACCCAACGTTTTCCAGCAGCTGGTAAGAAAAAATATTTACTTATAATTTTAAATATTTTATTTTTAAGATTAAAAAGCTAAAGGTATAACCGTTATTTTTAAAAGGGTAATTTTCACATATCATCCCTAATCTTTGCACTTAAAATCACCTAGGTCCCTAACCTTTTTTAGCGCGCTGGGTCCTCAACTTTTCATAAATACACACAAAAGGTCTCTCTTGACGGAATCCATCCAAAAGTCCATTAAATCATTGACCAAATTACCACAATATCCTTCCCCTTTAATTTTAAAAAAGCAAAAAGAATTTTAAAATATATAAAAATAAAAAAGAAAAAAAATAAAAAAAAGAAACTGAAAGGGGGGAGGCCCACTGCCATTTCCGGCAAATTCAAGCTGCCAGAAATAGCAGAAGAATGGGGGTGGCGGAACCCCCCATTTTCTGCCGTTCCAGCAGAAAATGGGGGGTTCCTTTTGTATATTTTTGTATATACAAAAATATTTTTAAATTCCTTTTGCTTTTTTAAAATTAAAGGGTAAGGGTATTGTGGTAATTTGGTCAATGAGTTAACTGGTTTTTGGATGAATTCCGTAAAGAGGGACCTTTTGTGCATATTTATGAAAGGTTGAGGACCCAACGCGCTAAAAAAAAGTTAGGGACCCAAGCGATTTTAAGTGTAAAGGTGGGGACGATATGTGAAATTTACCCTTTTTTAAAAAAATTGATGGAATAATGACAAAAATGACCTATCATGCAAATTTATGAAATATTGGGGACCCAGAAGAGCGAAAAAAAGGTTGGGGCCCTAGCCGATTCTTAACTTAAAAGTTGAAGACCTTTTGTGAAATTAACCCTTTTTAAATTTGCATATCATTCATCTATCTACATGAGACCTAGAGATGGCAATAGAGCGAGTACAGATCGGTCCCACCCCATTTATAATTCCCGGTCCCGCCCCATCCCCATTTATTTTGGAATGAGTATGGGATTGGGACGGTGACGGTTAGGTCAGGGATGCCATTCATCCCCCATTTTGGTCGGAATTCTTTTACTAACTTAAACGATACACAATTCATATATTTTAACAGTTCAAATGTAAGTAAAAGAGCAATCGAGTAAAAACCATCCAAATACGATTAACAGATACATAAAACATCCAATTCGTGGAAACTTAATTAATAAATTTAACATCGCCTAACTTACAAATTAGCAATTCTAAAAACAGAATTAACTAAACAAGCAAGGCACTGCCTTATGGCTCGTCTAGAATCATTCAATAGTTTGTTTGGTTAAGACGCATGATTTATTTATACATATAATAGACCTAATTAACTTTGCTCAGAATGAATTCAGATGGTTCCACCTTTCTGGGTGATTCCTCCAAGTTTTCGGAATTATTATATAGCTGGCTTTCTCAAAACCAAATTAAGTGCACATCCAGTTTTATGTTTTATACTATAATTTTTTTTTTTTTTTAGTTGTTTGACGCTTCCGAAACATTTTGTGAATAGAATCTTTCCCATTTTTTTTTTTTTTATGGGTGGGGTGTGGATATGATTTCATGGATCTCTAAAATAGGCTTGTTGGTAAAATGCTGGTTGGCAAAACAAAATAAAATTAATTAAAATTTAAACGGGGCGGGGACGTGTTGGGATCAGGTCGGGATGATGATCTCCATTCCCGCACCTATCCCCAATTAATTTAGGAAACCCCACGTTTCTTGTCGGGTTCGGATATTCCCCGCCCCTTATCTATCCCTTGAGACAGGAGGTTCTTGAATTCGTGAGAAATGTATGTGATTCATGAGAATGGTGTCGGGCAAAAGCCATGAATGAGAGGATGGGCATGTTCGTTTATTCAGTACTTTGAGTTTAGTCAAAAAGTGCCAAAAAAAGGCCCATAAGCATGTGAAGTTCTGCACTTGAATCAAGAAACCATACGAATAATGTATCGAAATGTCCGAACTCTGAATCGAATGACTCAAGTCTGAAATGAAGATAATAATTTACTTCAAAGTGTGATCGCTTTCGAACGTGGTCAAAATTACTTCTTTTTTTTTTTCCTCTTTTAAAAGACGATAAACGGTGTATGATGTTTTAATCTCGATCTCCTATCGTACGTATGACGGAATTATCTCACCAGACTTATCGTAGAAGGTCATTTTTAATGATATTTTCCATATAATAATTATTTTTTATTTTGGTAATTTGTAGCAAAGGTCATCAACCTTTGCATTCATTGGCACCTGGATGAGGAGGCTCTCAACTTTTTGAAAATTGGTGTGATTCATTCAAATGCATAATTTTTCAATTAAATCCTTAAGTTCCGTTTTACAACCAATCAAACCAAACGTTATTATAATTTCAAATTCACATCATACATGAGTATGGAAAAGTGACGCATATAGACAAATATTTAAAACGTACGTATAAAGAAATAGTCTCAAATTAAGCTTCACATGACTTTTTTTGTATCATTATGTGCATGTCACATCTACATGCCTTCATGTGACGTGAATTTAGAATTTAGTTTCTATTATTATAAGATTTGATTTGACTAGTTGTCAAACGGAGTCTAAGGTTTTAATGAAAAATTATACAATTGAATGAATTGCGCCAATTTTTCAAAGATTGTTTTTTGGGGGGGTCTCTTAATCTGGATTTAAAGATGGGGATAAAAGTGTAAATAAATGCAAAGGCTGGTGAGCTTTATCTCAAATTATTCTTCCCGTTCTTTTTTTTTTTTAATAATAATTAAAGTTAAACTATTTTTGTGATAGCCATCAAGGATTTGATCAATCTCATTATTTGGTTTCCAATTTCTATTTTTCTTTTTTCCTTCCTCATAATAAATCATGTATTTTAAAAGCAATCCTCCACCACAGGGAAAGATGAAAATTGAAATGGGAATAAAAATTTATAATTCGTTAGACTTATATTTCTATATTTTAAATAGAAATTTATCTATCTAATCACATTAATCTGATTATTTCTTGAGATCGACATATACCACACAATTCTTTGTAACACGTTTTCAGTTATAATTCTATTTCCACTTTGAAATAATGGAACGCTAACATGGCATTAGCTAGTTTTTTTATTAGTAGATATAGAAATGAAATGAGTGGTGGGCAAACGTTATTAGTAACTTACAAAATAATATGACGAAATTCAAATCTAACAATAGAAATAGCTAAGAAAGAAATAAAAGTTTAAGTAAGGGTGGTCTTGTTTTTTTAAAAGTTTTCTAATGAGTACCGTGCCCTTGTGAGCACGTCTCACAAAACAAGTGGTGTTTTGTGAGACCACTTTGGGCTCTACATGTTTCTTGAGATGCGCCCATATGAGCACAGTGACCATGTGAAAAAAGCTACGCGAAGTTTTTCTCACCTAAGCATCTTGCTTGTTTGCTTGAATTACTACTCCCATAAGTGGGGGTGCCACGGCATGCAATAAGTCATGTATCATTGTGTGGAGTACTCATTTTAATACTTGAGCACGGCGCTCGCGTGAAAATTCTCATAATAAAACATATGTAAATGAGTTAACCATTCATTTCTATTTTTTTAAATAAAAATTGTCAAAAGAATCACATTACATATATATTACATATATAGGATTTACGTACTACCTAAATCTTCGCCCTTCATATCAATAAGCAAACTACATATTTGTTTCGAAAGAAATAATGCCTCTTCTCTAAAATTGGAAATTATAGTGGTTTGAATAGTACTCTAATAGTTAAGATGCTTACATTTCGAGTCGAAAGTTCTGGGTTTGAATCAAACATGTTCCTCCTCAAATTTTCCTCTCCTCATCTATCTCCCTCCAGAGGTCTCTGAAAGGTTACGAATATTTCTTCATTTATAATCAAACAATGCCAAGTAGAGCGAAGATGTGGTTCATAAAGGGAGGGGGGGGAGGCAAAATAATGTCTTGTAAAAGTAATCTAAAATAATTGCATTGCATATGCTAAAACGTAGTTAATAATTGGTGGAAAGTCATTATTTTTGGCTGTCTATGTGCTAAATTTCAGTTTTGTCGATCTCTTTTCTTGGCCCTTGCATCTATGCCATGTTCTTCTGAGGTTAGACACATGCAAATATGCATTTCTAGCTTTTCTCGTTAAAACTATTTCCCGTCATACGTTTGACGGGATTATCTTGTTAAACGCACACATGACCGGGAGATCATTGGACGACTACGTTTCTCATCATATTTGTAATTTGTGTCATTGCTAACTTGTACAATAGATATCGTGTTCCCACGGCTGGCCAACGGCTTCAACCTTCCATTGTAGTATCGTTGTTTTTGATTATCATAATGTATTCTATTACAATATGTATAAACTTTAAAAGTACGACAAAATTATTGTAAATATTTAAAAACTTCTTTAAGCGCCACGTTTGTATGGAATTTAATTAGCTTCTATCTTTATCGTAAATCAGTATCTCTAATTAATATATACATATATATATAATTAAAATGTTTCCCGCTTAAAACACTTATTTGGCACCATTTCTCAATTGTCTGGCATTATATCACACGCTATTTCAAATCCACAATATTTGAATTCCTAATTTTTCCCCACCTATCAATCTGTAATCATTATCTAACTATTAGAGAATGCACACAGTTTTTGACACAATTACAATTTTATCTGGCACAATTGCAAAATGTTTCCCACCTAAAACACTTATTCGGCACCATGTTCCAATTGTCTGACTCCATTTTACACGCTATCTCAAATCCACAATATTTGAATTCCTAATTTTTCTTCACCTATGAATCTGTGATCAATAGCTATCTATTAGAGAATGCACATATATTCCAAATTCTTATCTCAGAAGATTTGGAAGGAATTCTAATATATTAGAGGATGCACCTACTTCATTTTTATTTTCTTTTTTAAGACTAATTGTTCTCAACAAAAATTTTATTTTGCCTACATGCATGCATATTGTTATGCTTGTGTATAAATGTGGCAAACATCTAAGTTATAAATACCTCAATTTCTTGCATTAAATTCTGGGTTTTAGTAGTAACTAAAGTTGGAGAGTTTTCATCTAACATTGAAAATGAAATTGGAAATGAAGAGGCTTTTCCAATTTCTTGAATTTTTAATAATATTTCAAACATTCATAAGTGACCTAATTATTTTCAAAATTTACATCGTTCAACGGTTGCTTGATGTATAAAAATATATTTTTAACTATCCACATTAAAAACGCTCAAAGTTTCCTTCAAAAAAAAAAAATAAATAAATACAACTAAATTATATAAAATTAAATAAATACATAACTCTTTGTATAAAAATAAATAAAAATGATGGGACGGAGTCATAAGTCCTTAACAAATTTATTTTATTTTATTATTATAAATGCTTAAGTTTAAAACTGATACTGAGATATAAATTTTTTTTTGGAATTTATCTACATAAATATAATGGTGGAATGAGTCATCTTTACTCTATACCAATCATGGGGTAGCATTATTTGCCTCATACTCACCCCCCACAAATACGATTAATCAGGGCTGGAGAGACTATTATAAATAGTCATTGTTGCCCACCTTTGCTTTTATAATATTGGGTAAAATTTTATGATGAGTTGATTCTGGTGACAATGTTTTTATAATTTTAGGAGGGAAAATTTTACTAGAACTATTTAGTGCATGGATAATATTATATATATAGCAATAGACTTTTTCAGATGTCATGAAACGTCATGAAACAAAGAGAAAAAAAATGTTTGCTTTCAAGACGGGTAGCGGAATACGATAAAAAAGGTTGCTTCTACATGTTTCAAGATGTAACTGGTGACATATTTTGTACTGGATTTATGCTATAGGTAAATTTAGATATAATAGCTAGGTACATGTATTCGAAAAAAGACATAATGTGCTTTAAAATTTCTTATTGAATATTGTTTTGGTATGATGTTGCTTCTCTATCATTGTTTAGCTTAGCTATTCTACTTAATGTTTACTGATCTTGTTGCTTTCTACATGATGCCATAATTAATTCCATGTGAATGATGCCATAATTAATCTATACAAATGAGCCCTTCAAATCTATGAGGACTCTAGGCACATGGAATTAGACGATGGAACAATGATTAGAATAGGCTTGGCCGTCGCCAACCGAGATGATGGAACAATGACGAAAATAAACTTGGCCATGTCCAACCAAGATGATAATTACATTAACTAATTTTCACCAACGGATTTCGGAATATACTGAATGAGTAGGCTAAAAGAGAGTTGATTGTTACCGTTGAGAAGTTGCCTCCCTTGGAGCCAAAGAAGCCCAAGAACGTAGCTGTCATGATTGCCTATTTTAGAGTTTACACTATCAAAAATGACCAATTTCCTTACAATTGTACTCGTGTGGTCAAACTTAAAATTTCCCAAAATAATTGACACTAAAATGTTTTGAAATATTACAAAGTGACGATATTCATTTCTTTGATCATGTTACATGTTGTATATCATGGAGTTACATTGTGTAATGAAGTCCTGAGATGACGATTTCCATGATAGATTAAATTTTGTTATGAATTTATTTTTTTTATTTTTTGGCAACCCTTTAGTTGATTTTTTTTGGTGCACATAGTTATTAGTAAAGTGTATTTTAATTTCTTTTTCTAATTGTACATAATAAGCACATATGTTTGCTCAGTATACACATTAGTTTGTTATTACATACTATTTGTCATCGTACAATCTACATTATATTCATGCATGTCATAGTTTTTATACATATTGTTTTAAGTCATTAAGCATCTAAAGTATTATTACACTACTTTTAATATATGATATTTTTACTGAATCTCTACTTGTGCATCACATGGTTGAAAAATCTAGTTCTTTTATAATTTGTAACTCAAGATACAATAATACCTAACGGTTTATGTTTATTTAGCAAATAAACAAAGGGAATTTTACAACATTGCCGCACAATTGAGTTGGAATTTGAGTTATATGCCCAAAAAGAAAAGCTTACCTATGTCGCCGTAGAAATACGGCACAAGTGCTCATTATTTGTACGGGAGCGCCATCCTCTCTCTCTCTCTCTCTCTCTCTCTCTCTCTATATATATATATATATCCCTTTTTAATGAGTAATGCTACACTTCTCCTTTAATTTATCAATTAGTTTATTAATTTACAATTTTAACTATAGAATATCTAAAGTTCACATTATTTAAATGTTTTAATTGATAGTTTTACGATTCTTATTAATATACAATCGGTAAATTAATTGGTGAACTAATATAGAAGTTTATCATTACTCCTTTTTAATTTCAATTATTATATGCTGCAAGCAAATCCATTTCAATATTATTATTAATACTAGAAATCACACATGTGCGTTGTACGGGAAGAACAACATTAGCCAAATTTCAACGGCAACATATAAAAATTGAAATAGTCAGTCTCCATCAAACACGGGAAAAATAATTCACAATAATTAAACTTATACGAAATTAAAAAATTAAATGCCACAAATTAGTATGGCACGTATATTTATATGGTATATTGTAGATTGTCATATTATATAGATTGATCATATGAAATCCATATGATATCATAACATTAGAATGTTATACTAAAATTATTCAAATAAATTTCATATCACACACATGTGCGTTGCACGGGATAATCAATAAATAACAATATGAGAAAGTTTTAAAAAATAAAAAATATATATTAATAAATAATGATTATAATATTCGTGAAGTACAGTATTCACAGCCGTTGTAAATGCATTGCCACAAAAAGCTATTTTCCTTGTACTAAAATAATTGTAAGAGTTTTGTTCTAAAAGTAATTATTAGTTCATCCAACCTCATGATGTAGATGATTTTTTTTTTTTGTTGGGGTGCGGTGGGGTGGGGAGGGACTTGACAATAGATGGTGCGGGTATAATTTTTTTATTTTTTTATTCTTCTAAAATTTCTGCATAGAACTAACGAAGAATACTTAAATTTGTAGCTGTTTGTTATATAATTGTGTAGATTTCATATTATCTTTTATTCCTTGACAACTTTTCTTTTTTGAAGTATAATTACAATCTAAATCATAGCAATACAAGTGCATATAGACATGATATATATCCTTTTGAAATACAGTACACAGAAATCAATAATACAAACTAAATCAAACTCATATATAAAAGATTACAAACTACATATAAAATATAGACAAACCTCCACATGGGGGAAATCGAACCTGAGACCTCTACGTCCCACGGCCTCAACTTTAGACACGTCAGTAGTTTGAGCACCTTTAGAGATTGTATATATGTGATACGTTTTATTGTTTAAGTTAATTAATAAAATATTATGGAATAAATATGATTTTTCTTTCCCTATATGTTCTCTTCATTTACAAATTAAAAGAAACTAACCTATTAATTCGATAAAATAATGTGATTTAAGTTAAAATGTTAATCAAAATAAAACTTAACATCGTTAATAATTTCAAATATAATATTGTACTCACGTTCCATAAGTCAAGAATAGTCTTTTGACAATATACATTTGTCAAACAATCACATCAATCAAAATAAAATTTTAATAAGTACTACATGGCATACAATAATACCAGAGATTAAGCAACCACCATATAATGTTAATGACCTGCTTCCCCATGCCACTAAGCCACCACCATGCAAATGATAATCCCAATCATACCAATAGAAAGTACGTCACTTTTTTTCCTTTACTTTTTGTCCCCTTCTCAATGCTCCCAAATGAAAATGCGATACTTTGAATATCTTTCGTAATTTATTTATGAAAAGAAAATTTTGAAACATAAAAGTAAAAAAATTTAAGAACACACAAACATATGTAAGATCTTCTACAAAAAAAATTTGATTTTTTTTTTTGCGTAAAATTTCCTACACACCAAATATAAAGATGACTGGAGAGCCATATTTTAGATCTTCAAAGATGGATACCTCACATCAGACGAACAAATTGGTGATTTATGCTGAAGACTATCTCTAATGAATACACCGAATCTTGAAGGAGTCCAAAGAAAATCTGGAGATAAGAAATATACGAAGGTTAAAACATAAATATATAAGCGGGAATTAATAAAACCAATAATACAATTTATGGATTAGAATTTATTTAGGTAAAAAGTAAAAATAAAAAATAGGGATGATAAGAATCATACTGAAAATATGGTTTTGACTAAAGATGCTAGTAACAACAGAATTATATTCCATTAATTTAAGTAAATGTCAAACCGCCAGCAATTAGGGCTACTACCAAAATTAAGATTCTAGCCTGAAGAATTATATAACCACTTATTGACGGATGTGAAAAAGGAATTTGAGCCTAACTCCATCACTACACCATGAATTTATCAAGTTTAGCAAAACCTAAAAACTCAAAAATCAAAAAGTCGGATTAGAGAAATAAAGCACAATAATTTAAATGCGAAAAAGCAAGATAAAGGAAGAAGATTAGATAAAGATTTGACTTTCCATAGGTGAAGAATTGATAAAATTCAAAAAGGAGATAAAAGCCAGAGAGAATCAGAGAGAAATAGTGAGAGAGAGAAATGGAGGAAAAAGGAGGGGGGGAGTTTTGGAAAAGAAGATAATTCAGGAAAGATATGAGAATGAATATACAAAGAAGAAAAAATAAAACGCAAATCTTTGTTGACTAGTGATATCACTAGTGATGTCATCAGAATCCTTATAATGCTATACCAGTGATGGGAAAAATCATGTCAAACAAATTTATCTTATTATCAATATATAGATGAATTATTATTATTATTATTCACCCTTCACTTTTTTATATGCAAGTTTTTAATTTCAATATATCAAGTCCGTTCCAAAACTTATTGAAATTTTTGTAACAAAACTTTCCAACTCGTGTGACGTGTATACACATAGAGTATATGAAATACACATAGCGTGCATCTATACACGTCACACAGGGTGAGAGGTTTTTGAAAAATTTCCACAATATATATGTAATATTTCAATTAATTGTGTTTTTTTTTTTTTTACTTTTTACCTTTTAGGTAACCAATTATTCTATGTGTGACTTTTTCTATTTCATGTATGATTTTTTATTTATATGTAGAAACAAAAAAAATTACATTAAATTCAAAACCACATAAAAAGTTACATTTCAATAAAAATTAACATATAGAAAAAGTCGGGGGCAAGGGGTAGCCCAAGTGGATAAGGGCTTACCCCTTACCGGGCAAGACTCGGGTTCGAATCCCCCCAACATCCCCTCCCCTTCATCCCCCATGTAATCAAAAAAAAAAAAGAAAAAAAAACATATAGAAAAAGTCACATATATAAATCATATTTATGTTAGTTTTTAGTTAAAAAAGGTCACATGTTGAAAGTTTATCACATTTGCATTCATATTTGATTTTTACCAAAAATCTCACATATTAAAAGTCACATTTGTATTATCTTTTAATCAAAAAGACACATACAAAAAAGTTGCATTTAGGTTAATTTTTATCTAAAAGTCACATTAGAGATTTTGTCTCGTATAAATATGATACATTCATCGTTACATTCTAATAAAAAAGTCATATCTATAAAAGTTGTATTTGTGTTATTTTTCAATTAAAAAGGCACATTTGTTTACGTTTGAAGATAATCTTGTATCATAAATAAAAAGCCACATTTATCACAAAACGTGTAACACAAATGTAATTTTTAAATTCCTCTGTGACTTTGTAATTAAATATAATTTTTATTTAATTTTTACACTTGACTTCTTGATTCTACCATTAGTTTTTATTATACTAGGGGAGGCACGTGCGTTACACATGTCACCAAGTCCATGTTGTACACAATTGCAGGGCTTTAAATTGATACCAAGAACCTTGAAAGATTAACACTCTTTTTTCCTAAACAAAAGGCAGTTGCAGTGGTTAGATTAATTAACAAAAGCCACTTGATATGGGACGGCATCCATGGTAACCTTAACATCAAGGCAGTCCAATCCCAACTTTTCCTCAATAAAAATATGAAACTGCAAGAGTCTGTTCAGGCTAACGTAAGTACTTGCAAATATAGAGTGAAAGAAATGTAGATTAAGTTGAAGATATAATTGTTCTCGATGGAGTAAAAAAATTAACTCGGCCAATTACTTTCCTGAGGGGTATTTAGCTCATGCAATTATGTGTTCACTAAGTTCAGGTAGCTAAAGGCATAAACCAACATTTAAAAGATAAAGATTCAATAAGAAACCAGGTAGGACATTTACAAAAACCAACCAAGAAGTTGGACAAAGATACCTAAGCTAGGGATGCAAATGAGGACAATGTTAAGGAGAAATTAGAGGGACACTGCAACACAAACAAAGAGCAACAGAAGAGTATTTCAAATTAAAGAAAGTCCATTACTTTTCAAATGCATCATGAGAACTAAGAGTTCACTACAACATACTAAAAATTCAAAATGTTGATAAGCCAAAAAGATAATAAAAAAGAAATTTTGTGCCACTTAAATGTTAGAGATACCTATTGCTCTAACATTTTTTTAAGATTCTAATAGAATTGATGTTCAAAACTTCTTTCTAGATTTGAATTTCAATTCCAGAGGTTACTATAACATATTACAAAATATATAAACATTACAAAAGTAATCCCATGATGCAAAATATGTATCAAATAGAACTTCTAGTTAAGCTTTTCCTTGTTGCAAATTTTTTTTTACTAAACTTGATGAGTCTGATTGGTCCTCGAAGATGGCCCTTTTAGTTGAGACAGAGAAGGCAATAAGGAGACAACTTGGTTGCTTCATAGAATAGAGTCTCAACAGTGCTCTCATTAGTATTCGGTGGAATCATGAATATGATTTCAAATTTCACATGTGGTCCATCGGTATGGTGTGTTGTTGTAGTTGTAAACTTAGAAGGGCTTGCATTTGTTAGCAACAATTTAAGATAGAAATTATGTTATTCATTGATTTCCCTGCGTAATTTGTCCTGAATTGGGGTTTTAACTGTTATTTCACTAAATACGACTAATAATTTGGGGAAAGAAAGGTAAACACCTGGTTTAAAAGTAAATGAAGCACAATATTGTTGGATCTAAAACTAAATAAAACAAACAGAAAATCATCTGCAGGAGCAAAAAGATGAAACATCTACACACAAGTTTATGATATAAACAAAAAAAGTTAGCTAAGGTAACACTTAAAGCAGAAGAGAAAATTTCATAAAAATTGATAGCTAAATAAACTACATAAGTTTACTAATGTAAGTCAAATGTTATTTTATTTGACGAATGAATAATAAAATGAATGTATTAAGCAATATAAAATTAAAGAAAACAGTTTCTTATGCATACCTTATTAGGCAAAATCATATTTTTACCAACAAGTAATGCAAAAACTGCAAGAAAAGAGCAGGAAATTTGTTTAACAGAACATGTATTGTTACGGCAAGTTAATGTGTATATTCTATGGAGAATAAAGTAGAACAAAGTTATAGCTCATTCACTGCAAGAAACAGGAGCTATAGCGGTGATATTTTACGATAACGTCAGATGTCGTTGCTATAATATTAGTTACAGCGGCGATTTTAAGTCGCCGCAACAGTCATCACCCTATACCGGCGACATCATAATGTCATCGCTATATATTGGTATCTATAGAGGTTACGTGTAAAAGTCGCGCTATATATCTTGATCTAAAACGACAATCTATAAATATCGTCTTTATATGATTGGCAGGAAAATTTCCCGCCTTTATTCTTGTATTTAGCGACGAAAAATCGTTGTTATAGGGAAGATATGCGTCACTATAGTTATAATAATCTATATAATATATATTATAAAGGCAAGTTAATAACCAAAAGTCAAGCTAGTCCAGTTGGTGAAGTACTATGTCTTTGCATTCAAGGTGTTGGGTTCGACTTCTCACATGGACAAATAATATTTAATTAAATATGGATGGAAAATGACCGGGCTATGGGCCTGGGGTGGGCGGGGCGGGCTAAATAGTGGCGGGTCGGGTTAATTTTTTTTAATGACCGAAACCCATCGATCATACAGCCACGACTGTGTCGCCTCTATTAGGTGACTCCTAGATTGCGGCGACACGAGTCGCCACTATGGATCTACTATCGCTAGTTTTTAGCTGCATATTCATAAGCGACTTTGTCTTTGCTATCACACATTTGCGGCGACATATACACATTTTGCGACCACACGACTCGTGACAATTGGGCTTATTCCTTGTAGTGATTGGTATTTGTGATTATTTTAGTAATAGAGCATTGGAAAAATTTCTCAGTCATCTCTCCCATCATAGAAGCTTGAATTGTTCCTGTGCAATCTTGCAATTCAGTGTCAGCTCTTGCTCTTCATGCAGCGCACAAATACAATTGAATATGTTAGCAGTGGAGATAAAAATCATCAATGTGTAAAAGAGTAACACAAAATGCCACAATTTTTAAGATGTATTTATTTTTATTCACCTTGCAGTTGTTACAACTGTGGGAGTTATGCAGGATCGTCAGTGGAAGATTTCACCTACCTTGGGTTCACTTGAAGCCGTATTGCAAATGTTACAAGCAAAACACATAAAAGAAGATTTTCTAGCTAGTATTTTTGTTGTACCTTTGACCCAAAAATGCTTCTTGCTCTGAGCTTGCGAGTATTAATAATATTAGAGCTTGTTACAAAAACTACTGAACTAATAGAAATACAAGTATATGTAGCATATGATTAAGATTCGAGCAAACTGTTGAACTTTCTTGATGGTCGATAATGGTTCATTCTTTGGCTTTATCAATGGAGTAATTGGTAAGAATGCTCTATTGCCCATGCATTCATTGCTCTCTTGTCTGCTTTGCAAAATGCTAAGATAACAACATTATAAATGATATTTAGATAATATAATCAATTTTATATTAAACCATATCCAAATAAATCTTAGGTTATGCATTATGGAAACAACTCTACCATTCTTTCAGTTCTTTTGTCTCTTCAAAGTTGGGATCGAAGGAAAAATAGGCATTCTTTTGAGAATTAACTGAGATTCCTGAAAAATTAAAAATAATTGTTTTAGCATATAGATCAATATACACATGAAAAGAAATGCAGAAGAATGACTTCTGCATAATAAGTTTTACACTAACCATTGAAGGAGGTGACTATGTGTTTATTTGACCAGCTGCTATGCCTTCCATTTCAATGTACGTGAAGGCTACAAAATATAATATTAAAAAGTTAGCAATGAGTCATAATGCAAAATTAGACACCACTATTGCTATAAAAGAAATGGAGTACATACTTATTGTTCATCAACAGAACATTTTGGACAAAAGTTGCAACTCCCTGGGGATAGATTAGTCTCTTTGGATAGATTTCAAGTGCAATACCTATTATCCCTACTTAATTAATAGTAATAATAATAAGAAGAAGAAGAAGAAGAAGAAGTAGAAGAAGAAGAAAAAGATGATGATGATGATGGTGATGATGACGACGACTACTACGATGATGATTTTGAGAATAAAAGTTTTCATCAATGCAAAAATAACCCAAAAAAGAAAAAAAAAAGAGAGAAAAAAAGATTTACAAGGGAATGGAAACATTTTTTGTAGTAAAAAAAAATGAGGTTTTTGAACTTCAGGGAGAACATATAAATAATATAGAAAAATGACCGAAACCCATCAAGTAGGGCTAAATAGTGGCGGGTCGGGTTAAATTTTTTTTAATGACCGAAACCCATTAACCATTAAACTGGAATATTGAGAAAAAAAGGAGTTGTAATCTTCATCAACCTGTTCAACTCTTGCAGTGAAAGAAATTGTCTATATATACTCTCTACTGAAAGCATTATATTCAACATTCTTTTTGGCATAAGCATTTGATATGAGATATGTTTTCCTAGGAATGAGTTCATTTGCAAAAGCAGAAATTAAATTGTTCCACAAGGTGTATTTCCTTGCAAAAGGTTTTTTGCTGTAAATATTAATGTTATATAAATAAATACTTTGGAAAATTAATGATGCAAGGGAAAGAATAATACTTTACTATCAAATAGGAGCACATTATGAGGCTTTGAACATGTAGCTCTTGTACTTTTTGGTGGGAGTTTTGCAACATAGTAACTTTTGCTGTCCAAGGTTCTTTCTTGCCAGCCATTTGAAGATTCACTTTAGCGTAACAGTAAGATGAATTCATTATTTCTTTCTTGTAGTTTTGTTGCATGCTTGTAGAAGATGCATATAATAAAAACACAAGAAGTTAGTTTTTGAAGATTAATTAATGCAGTAGGAATTTTTTTTTTAATTAAAGCACTGACTAGGCTGTAGCGTTGTTTTTAGGCATCCGCCTTACTTAGATGATGGTGGTTTGGAAAGCTGTACGAATTTAGAAAAGAAGAAGAGATAGAAAAGGTTATCTGTTTTAGTGCTCTATCTTTTTTTTTGCAAGTACAGCAAGTTGAAGAATTTGAGTAGAAACGTGTGTTTATATGTGTATAGAAAAGGTGTAATTCAACTTTCTTATAGAAAAGAAGTAAAGTATGGCTCTCCATTACATGGTAAAATCAGAATTTTCTATTGGTTTAATCAAATGATTGACTAATAGAGAAGCTAAATGTCAGTATATCACTGTTTGTGACAGAAAAGTAGGGCAGTGGTCACTGTTCATGACAAAGAGCAGGTTACAGGCTTATTCAGCACTAGAAAAATGCCGGTAGTCTGCTAGCAATATATTATATATATATAAATATTGTAATCATTACTATAATTTTCACTCATTTAAAATAAGGAGACACCACAATATAATGTTTTGTTTTTTTTGGTTGTGCAATAGTTATCTTTTTGTATCCGTATGTGTTCTGGCTAGAAGTAATTGAGTATAGAAAGCTTAGGATATATCCACATGTATTTATCTTTTTCATTGCGGAAAATGCTAAAACAGATGTTTTTCAAGAAATCCTTCTCTTTTAAAGCCAACACTTTGTATTTCGTAATGGGGTCATATAGGACCACTTATAATAATCCATGATGATAGATTAGCTTAATCGTTTTTATTTTTGATGAATAAAGAGAAGCATGTAGTAATTTTTTTAATTAGAAGGACAAGAAAAGAAAAAAGGTGATCTATTATTAACTGGCTAAGAGAGTTTTCAGTCTCCTGAAATTTGCTCTCCATCTCAAGCAAGTTCGCATTCTTAGCCTCAATCATATATTAGTTAAATTACCAACAAGCTGTTGCATCTTCCTAGCTTCTTTTTCAGTGATATCAGAAATAGTTTTAACATCTACAACATTATGAAGATTTTCTTTGGTAATGGCATCAGATTGGTCGTCATCACCACGAGCAAATCATCCATAAAGATTAGACTGGCCATTATTTTCTTGCCAACTTCTCTTTCTGTGGTGATCAGCTTCATAAATTTTCTCAAATGACGTTACATTGTTAAAGCCAGATAATTTTGAAACTCTACTAGAGTAGTTTCTGAATGTCCCTGGTAAACACCCTGCGGTAAAAGAATAACAATCATAAATAAATATAAATTTAAAATTACCCTCCAATCGATCCTTCTCCTTTTATTTTATTTACTTTATTTTATATTATGTTTTCTCTTCCGTAAACCAAGTATTACATTCTTCTATATTGACCACAAGAAGGATGCGTTAATCAATGAAAATATATCATCCTCAAAAGAAGGGTAAATATGTAAACAAAAGGCAACTGTAGCCATAGGAGGAGTAATTTATCAAGTCATTCCTCATCCGTAAGAGAAGGGTAAATATATATACAAATAAAAGATAATTGCAGCCACAGAAGAATTCAGTATTTATGGGTATAAAAAACAAGATCCTTCATTTGAGACATTTTGAGGAAACCAAAATAATATATAACTTCAGGCACAGTTAAAACCCCAAAACCAAAAATGAAAACAATATGAAAAAAAAAAAAAAAAATACCTCGAGCAGTTTTTTATTTTTTTATGGAATATCACACCCAATCTAACACGTGTTCTCACACACAATCCCTAGAAGCCAATACTACACCTCCAGAACTGAAAAGAGAATAGCGTTAAGCGATACTAGATATTTTATTTTGCATTGGCAGCTATCGTCATAAGTAATAACTAATCAGTTATTTCGAAAGCATAGGTGTTTTGATTTTGCTGGCTACTCTCAGCGGTAGAGCAAGTCTTAAGTTTTCACAGGTTCTCCTATGACCTATCTGGCTAAAAGGGATCAAGCGGCAGGTGTACACTACTAACTATAATCTCAAGTAGATGAAATTTTGCCTTCTGTGCATGTTCCTCTTTAGCCGAGTGCAAAACAGAATCAATCAAAGTGCACATCCTCTTTACAACAGCACCATAACACGGATGGCTTTTTCAACCTAAGCACACTCTGAAATATAAAACTTTATTCATGATTAGTTGCTTCTCAAAAATTAAATTTCACACACACCAAAGTTGAATACAATAACAGAAGTCAATTTTACCTCAAACATTGATAAAGTGCCACTATGGTATATCTAATCGCCAATGGGATGCTTGAGATCACATTTTCTCTAGAAACACAAAGAAAAAATAATGAATAGCTGTAACAATTTATCTTAAGGGTTAGCTTTACCAATGCTGATCTTATAAATGAAATAATAAAAACCACTACAGTGGTGATGAAATGTGGAACAAAATAAAATTTTCTGTGGAATGGGGAAAAGAATTGAACACAAGCTTAGAGATATTTTCCAAGAATCAATATTTTCTCACATTCAAGCTCAAGTGTAGATCCTATAAAAAATCATTTTCACACTTCCTAATATGACTTTCTAATCAAACATTCTACTCTCTCCCAACCAAAGAAAAAAGGGAAAGGAAAAAGAAAAGAAAAGAAAATCACTTTTGATATAATCAATTCTTAATAAGTCAAAACTATAAAACCCCTATCTAAGTTTCAATAACGTGAAAGATAAGATTTTCGAGAAGATTTTTATAGCCTCCATGATGATGGCTCATGTACAGAAGTTCTTTGGATGCAGCCTCCTTCATGGAGCTGACCAAATCATCTTGGCCTTGGAGAACTTTGATTCGAGAAGCATTAAGTTGCATAGAGAAATTATTGTCGATTTAACCCTGCAAGTGGACAGCTTATTAACAAGAAATATAGTAGTGAACAAAATTTTGAATCACACGAGAGCTGAATCTACTAGATCCACTCTAGTTGATCTCGGCTTTAAATAGAAAACACACAATAGATTTTAGAAATAATTTTGAGAAAACTAAAAACAATCTAAGAAAATAAAGAGCTAGTATGATCTACAATCCTAAAAAATAATAAAATCACAAATGTGCTAGAATTTCCGAATCCACCACCATTCTCTTAATTAACTCTTGATACTTGAGCTTGAAAATCAATAATCCAATATAATTCAGAAGGCTTTCTCGATGGTCATCTAAATCTGTACCTATAAATGAGATTAATTATCTCTAATTAATCTTTGTATATATAGTACGCATTAATATACTGTGATTATCCTTTAGTGATTTTATAAAGCATAACAATATTTCTATCTATTATAAGACCCTATGTTGTTCATTACCATGTGCTATATTTATGATGGATCTCTTGAAAGCAATATGAACCACAAAACTCGAATTAATGGTGATCAAGCATTAAAACGGAATAAGAGAATAATGAACAATCAACATGACTAAAAGAAACTAGCATATACGAAAACAATTACTTCAAATTAATCACAAAAAGGGAGTTTGGGGGTTTCATTGTTAACCTAATACGAAACAATTAGCCTAACATGTTAAGGAAAAAGAAAACAACAATAAACATTGGAATTCATAACTTGAAGGAGATGAATTCACGATATATTTCACGTAATTTCTTTTCCCGACCACACGCACGCCTTGGACGTCTTCAAGGCTCCATGGTCACCTCTCAAGACTATCCAACTTCCTTTCTCTCCCCGACGTGAATTCCCTCTTTAATTCACGATTTCTTCTTTTTGATGGTAATCCACGTCCATGCATAGGCCAAAGCCCAACTCTATGTGTTTTATTTCTTTTTCCCCCTTTTTAATGTGCTAAATGCACAACAAGCCCCAACGTTTTATCCACTATGGTCTTTCAACTTTCAAGTTCAACCAATTTAATCATCCAAGTCTTGATCACGTGCACTTTAGTTGTCATGATATCCAAATGTTCCAAAAATCGATCCTTCCTTCATTCTTTTCTTCACCAATTGCTTTTAATAGGGGTTCAAACCTAATATAAACAAAAAACAAATAAAATTAAGTAGAAAATTGAGGAAACACAATGATTAAAGTATAGTTTTAATAGTCCAAGATGAGTGCAAAATTACACTTATCAAATTCCTCCAAACTTAAACCAGTATTCGTCCTAGAACAATAAAAATTAAATCAAATAGTTAAACACAAAAAGAACAAAAATAACATGTAAAACATGCTTGCCAGCTTTCCACCTCGTATCATCCATCATATGGTATAAAATATTGCCATTAGAAGTAAACTTGTCTAATGCTTGACTAATAATATGCATAGTTAAATCCACCACCATACATCTTCTGTTGGCATCCTAAGCCACAATAATCAAATATATCCTTCCCTTCTCGTGAGAGACTCACATCCCCCGAAACTTAATTTTTTTCTTACTTTTCCCCTTTTTTCTTTCTAAGGGCATGCTCAAAGGTTTTAAATCTTTCATCTCTCAATGAAGTGCTAAGTTGGTTTAGGTCTTAACGTCGAAAACACTAGCTTAGTCAATAAGAATTCTCGCAATTTTGAGTGCCCAACTTGCACTACAAAAAATGTCGGCTATTGCGACGAAAATTTCCGACGACTCCAAAGCTGTAGCGGCGACAACCAGTTGTCGCAGTAGAGTTACCCTTATAGAGGCGACAAATTGATGTCGCCGCTATACATCGCACCTACAGCGGTGACATTAGTAGGTTCTACCTACAGCGGCGACAAGGTCCACGTATAGCGGCGACAAGAGAGTCGTCGCTCTAAAGCATGGCGGGAAGATTTCTCGCCTTTATTTCTTGTATTTACCAACGAAAAGTTGTTGCTATAGGCTTCGTGGTCGTCTCTATAGTTGTCACTAGCTATATAATATATATTAAAAATGCAAATCTGGATTGAACATTCACTTAGTCCACTTGGGAGGGCGGCATGCTTGTGGAGGGAAGGTCACGGGATCGAACCTTCATGTGTGCAAAACAATTATTAAGAGAAATGAAGTTGGGCTAAGGTGGCGGGTCGGGTCCGGTCCAGATGGAGGCAGGTCAGGTAAAATTTTTTGAAAAAATTAATGACAAAATGGTTACAATTTATAGGGGCGACATCTAGTTTACGCGTCGTCGCAATAGCCGAAAATGTCGTCGCTATAAGGCTATTGGTACGGGGTTTTAGTAACGATCCAGACGTCGGAAAAAGTCGTGGCTATTGACCTATAGCCGCGATATTTAGCCCTATAGCGGCAACTTTGTCGCGGCTATAGGCCAAGTTTCTTGTAGTGATTGCCCAACATTCACTAAACAGTTAAACTCATCAGTTATCTACATCCCCAAAATTTATAATGGCAGTCTTGCTCTTATTATCCAAACAATTACTTGTTTATTTTTTTTCACTCTTTATTTTTCTCTGTTTCTTTTTTTTCTTCATTTTTTCTTCTTTCTTTTTTGAATTTTTTTCTTTTTTACCTCATATGTCATACATGTAATCCATTTCTCCATTGGGCTTTCTATATGACCCTTGTGGTGATCTTTAGGCTGGTGATTCCCAGTTCAGTTGACACAGGGCACCAAGTTTAAAAGACCCCTGAGTACTTAATTACTCGAGTCATGCAGGCTTTGAAGAGTGGGATAAGACACGCCGAAGGCTTTCTTTCTCTGTTTTTTTTCTCTTCTCCTAACATATCTATACAAGACTTAAAATAGGGATGATACCGCTAGCATTAGGTCATTGCCTAGCTTCTATTGGTGAGCGAAAAACACTTCACACAAATATTCAACATGCATGAAATCCACTCCAACCTTACTAGTATCCTCAAGGCTTGACCTCCCCTCAAACTTAGACTTAAATAGATTTGACAAATAAGAACAACATAAAGAGGTATTCTAATTTTCTCTTTAACTAGTATCTACTATACAATTCATCCAACAAAAAGTGCCAACTATGGTGGCTTAAAGGTCATGTCTCACATGGATAAATAATTTTAACCAATAATATCGTGTAGCAGTGCTTCTTTTTAGATAATGGACAATACAAGATTAAAGATATCCAACCACACCAGCCGGCAAGACAATCAAATATGCAAACAAAAATTTTTTTAGATTTTTTAAATTTTTTTAATTTGTTTTTTCAAAAATTTTTTTATGCTTTTAAGATTTTTTTAAAGCAATAAAATTTACACTTATAAACCTGATTCTCAACAAAATTAAGCAACTAAAATTTAGACCGTCCTACCCCCACACTCAAAGTATACATTGTCCTCGATGTATTAAACAATACTAAGCAAGAGAGGGCAAAGATACTTCCCGTGTAGAGATGTGAAGAATTCTAGAAAAGAAGTTAGGACTCATTGCACTTTTCCTTTGCATGCCTTGGAACCCTTCAACTTCCTCTGATGTGTGGATTTCTTCTCAATTGGTGTTATACCTATATTGATAATTAATACATATAAGTATAATAGTTAAAATCAATGATAATATAAAGTTGAGTATAAAGTGGTGTGCACTCTCAACATATACTCAATTTCTAATTAAAACCACAGACCAATCAAATCACCACTTGAGCCCAAACATGTCTCATTACAATTTAAGAAGACTATAATAAGTGATTCATGCTCAATATGTGAAGAAAATTCAATCCACACATCCAACTTTTATAAAAGATGCAAAAAATGAAATTTTGAACACAAACCTACCAAGCATCTTTGGCCAAAGAAAACATGAGAAATACTTGAAGTTTTCTCAAGTGGTCTTTTGGCATATGAAATTATTAATAGTGATCTAACTCTCTATAAAATTTCAAGTCAATCCAAACTTATTTGGGCTAGACGATGAGGGGCCCTAATTAGCATGAATTAGGTGATGAATCTGCCACAGCTTGATTCAAGCTCGAGTAACATGCCAAAATTTTAAACTTTCCCCAAGCTATTTTTTGATAAAATAAAGTAAACATGGTGGTCTATCTCTCCACAAAATTTCAGGTCAAACGAAGGTTGTTTGGGCTAGACAATATGGTCGCCGAAGTTGGCTACAGTCTGGGAGACCAATAGTAGGCCACGGCTGACCAAGGATTGCAAACCATGGCCTACCCGCAGGCTACAGCAAGCACCAAACCGCGGTTTGTATGCCGCGGTCGAGTGCGGTTCGGTCCCTTCCCCTTTTTCTTTTTTTTTTTTTTTTTTCAATTTGATAAAAATAACCCATGTCTTGGATGGATGCAATGAAAATTATGGATCTCTATGTTAGGCTAAGAAAGATATGCTAGGAATTATGAATAATATAACAAAAATTGATCAATGTAAAACTAGAAATTAAACGTGCCTAAAACTAATGCAATCCTAGAATCTAAACGCAATGCAAAAATTAAAATCAAAGAAAAGAAAAGGGATAGAGAATGAGTTACCTCTCATTAAGCGCTTGTTTATAGTCGTTAGCTTGACTATTTAGCCGTCCAATTCAAAGAACTTTGAATAAATCTTTTGACAACTTGCTGAACATGCCAATGTTGCTTTTGATTGTCTTCATGATTAAGCTCCAAGTTTTGATGTTGCCCTTCGCAAAGTCATATGACTTGATTTGACCATCCAACTCGAGTTTAAATATGTACAATTTAACCAACTCATTAGATCCAATGACGAAATCAATTGAACCATCAAATTTGTAAGGAGACTTGCTAATAACTTCAATTGTGTTGTTCATCTCATCCTCTTTGTTTTGATCAATTGAAATCTCGTTCTCCCCCTCATTTTGAAATTTTTCCACAAATGATTCATCGCTTTTTTCTATCTCTTCCACCGTGGCACAGGCTAATTCAATTACTTCGTGACTTTCCTGAGCCCTCTTCCGATCTCCTCACTTTCAGCAAACTTGAGGTACTCAAACATAAGTTCTAAGAATTTATTAAAATTTTCCAACGGTGGTTCTCATTGACCTATATAGTTAAACTATTGATAAACTGAATGTACCTTCCAAGTCGAACATGTCCATTTCACTTCAACGGGCATTGCTAATGACATGGGCATGCCCTACTCATCGCTCCAGTAAATTCTAAACATTCACACATCCTAACCTTTTGCTTATTGAGGAATTTAGCTAGAGGCTTATCTTCCTCGTCAATGTCTCCAAAGTTTTAATACCATGTCATTTCGTTGATCTCCTACTTTCTCTTTGTTCTCTGATAGCAATAAAACAACGAGAAAGAAATGGATCAACTGGAAAATTTAAGAGAAAAAAACTGAAATCAACTAAAGCAAAAAACAAGTAAAAAATTCAGTCTCTCGCAACGGTGCTAAAAACTTATTATCGATTTAATCACGTATAGTGACTGGAAAATTTTTCCATTAAAAAGTTTTATTTTAATATATATGTCACTATGACGTGCCTAAATAAGTTCGAATAGTCATACTTCACTAACGCGCTCGCCTAGTCAATATTGAATTTAAAATTAACTATATGGAACACTTTTTCCATTGTGATAAATTATTTTAACTTACAAGAATTTAGAGCCCAAAGTATAATAAATCAAAACCCAAGAAAAATCTGCAAGAACTATTATCATTAAATTGGTAGTCCAAATATCCTAAGCTCATATTCACTCATTCATGGCCCAAATCAAGACCAACAATTCAAAATATTTACTTCAGTTAGTAAAACCCTTTTCAACCCCCTTCAAGATTGTAACTCTATACCAAAATTGAAATCCATAAATGGCACCACTACCTATTCTCCTTCTCCAACTTACACATTCAGCAGCCTAGGCACATCTCTATTTCTCCATCCCTACTGCAACATCCCTTCCTTCTCTTCTCTGTAAATCTTCCAATACCATTGCACACACATAGGCATCTACATACTCTACCATTATCATCCCTCCCTTTCATAGTAAACACACATACATACAAGCATAACTCATTCATTCTTCACAGTGAGCATCAACACACAACATCATCTTCTCCTAGCAATAAATATAAAGAAAATACCATTTCATACATCTACAATACACACATACATAGAGTCGCACGGTTTATACACCGCGCCGGCCAACGTCACCACTGGTGGCCCAACTAGGTTTCCTCAGAACTCAACCTCAAGCAACAAATCTTACACCATTAGCTTCACCACGTAGTGTAGAACATATTTATACCAACTTTTTTAGCTAGAAGCCTCATTTTCTCGCTGGAGATGTGATATTTTAGTCCTCTTGCCGTAAAAAATGTGATTTTTGGCCAAGAAATCATCCAATTGTTCCGTATATGTTTGTGTATGTATACAGAACGTTTTGATGTCAGGGGGCTACTTTGAAAGTTTGATGAGTTCTCAAATTTATTTTGGCCGACTCAACATTTCAAATCCTATAAGTTGGTCCCTAGGTTTAAGCTCCTTTCAACTTAATCCCTAACATATTGGTCTTTATCAAAGTAGTTTTTAAAGTTCCATTCTAAAATATTTCAGCCCCTACTTTCAGAGTTAGTTTATATGGTCTCATAAGTTCTGAGATGTGATATTTCAGTCCCCATAAATTTTGAGCCTAGTCTTTTCAGTCTCCAAACTTATTATTTAAATCCTATTGACCCATAATCTTAGTTCTTTCTCAATTTAACCCTCAAAATCACTTGAAACACATCTTCACTCACATTCCACACTTTCAATTGTTGCACTTTAGCCCCTAAAGTTTTAATTTGATTATTAAACTTTAATTTTCAAATCCTAACTTTAATTATTTTCATTTATTGACTGGACGGAGCACTCGGGCATTTAGAAAACTAATTTCAAGACTTACTAAGCTCAAGAAAACAAAGAGGCAGACTATTTATTCAAAAATCTTTTTTTTAAAGATTGCGCAACATTAATTGATTTGTGTTGTGAACGTTATATATGAATATGTGATAATAAGAATTACATGTTATATGCTCAAGATCTCTTGATTATGTGCATAATATGTTTCTTTAAGAATTTAGAATTTTCTTTTACTATGCTTAGCTTGTTTTCATATAAGAATAATAATAAAAATAGAGAGATCTACTAAGAACGTTGGACTTACATTCATTATACTGTGCTTGTTAACGAAAAAATTTAAGTTTTACCCTAGAAGAATTTGCATGCCTATGTATACCATTTATCATTTGAATTAATTGATATTCGCTTGACTCTATTGAGTATTTCATATGAAATACTCATTCCTTTCAAATTAACAAATTTCAAGTTTCGGAGCCAATGGTGGAATGACAAATGGTGGCTGTAATTAATACGTATTATGGAATATTGATCTTTGAAAAACTTAACTATTTTTCATGGAGAAACAATTGATAAACTCCAATTATTTTGT
The DNA here is from genome assembly GCA_963692815.1 of Nyctanthes arbor-tristis. Lineage (NCBI taxonomy): Eukaryota > Viridiplantae > Streptophyta > Magnoliopsida > Lamiales > Oleaceae > Nyctanthes > Nyctanthes arbor-tristis. Next base: position 28,884 of record CAVNYN010203434.1, on the reverse strand, counting down.
TGCAACTGCCATGGGTTGATGTACTATGTTTGCCTTCATCACTTTTTAAAACTTTTATTAAATGTTGTTGTTTTCTGAATTAAATTATATTATAAATTAGTAAGAAAAGTCAAATTAACGCTCCAAGCATTTTAAAAATTTGGGACATTACATCCTACAATTGGATAGATCATTAACAAGTAATATAGTAGTGAATAAAGTATCTAATCCCATGAGAATTGAATCTACTAAATTCACTCTAGTTGATCTCGGCATTAAATAAAAACCAAACAATAAGATTTTAGAAATAATTTTGAGAAAACTAAAAATAATCTAAGAAAATAAAGAGCTAGTATGAGCTACAAAAAATAATAGAATCACAAAAGTGCTAGAATTCCGAAACCTACCACCGTTCTTATGATTAACTCTCGGTACTTGACGTTGAAAATCAATAGTCCAATATTATTCAGAAGCCTATCTCGATGTTCTTCCAAATCTATACTTATACACGAGCTTAATTATCTCTAATTAATCTTCGACCATATGGTATGCATAAATCCAGTGTGATTATCCTTTAGCGATTTTATAGAGTATAACATTATCTGTATCTTTTGTAGGACCCGAAGTTGTTCATTACAATATGCCATATTCATAATGAACTCTCGAAAGCAACATGTCCTACAAAACTCGAATTAATGGTGATCAAGCACTAAAATGGAATAAGAGAATAATGAACAATCAACCCGATTAAAAGAAACTAGAACATATAAAAACAAGTACTTCAAATTAATTACGAAGATGGGATTTATCGTTAACTCTAGCACAAAACAATTAGCCTAACATGTTAAGGAAAAAAACAACAATAAAGATCGGAATTCATAACCCAAGGTAGATGAATTCACAATACATTTCACGTCGTTTCTTTTCCCATGCCGCATGCATGCCTCCTAAGTCTTCACGGCCCATGGCCACCTCTCACTGTTATCGAACGTCTCTTCTCTCCCAGATATGAATTGCTCTTTAATTCACAGTTCCTCCTTTTTTATGGCAATCCACATCCATGCTTGGGCCAAAGCCCAACTCTTTGTGTCTTATTTCTTTCCTTTCTTTTCTTTTTCTTTTTTTCCTTTTTTAATGTGCTAAATGCACAACAAGCCCCAAAGTCCACTTTACTGTTTCAACTTTCAAATCTAACCAATTTAATGCTCCAAATCTTGATCACATGCACTTTAGTTGTCATGATATCCAAATGTTCTACAATCGATCCTTCTTCATTCTTTTCTTCACTAATTGCTTTCAATCGGGTTCAAACCTAATATAAACAGAAAACAAATAAAATTAAATAGAAAATTGGAGAAATACAATGATTATAGTATAGTTTTAATAGTCTAAGATAAGTGCAAAATTACACTTATCAGTACTCACAGCAACAATCTAAATAAAAGAAAATCCACATCGCAATATTTAATTGAACAGGTCCAAGATCATGCATATAGTGTTACACTATGGAAGTTTTGTTCTTACATCTGATATGATAACGAAGACCTTGTCCCACTCCACGAACACGTAAATTTTTATAGGAGACAGAGAGATATAAAGACTAATATTTTAAAAGAACATTCTTTCTCCATCTATCGCTGTTGACAACTAACAATGGACAAAGGGTTCATTTAGTTGAATTTGACCAGACATCAAACACGCCACTGAATTATGTGTAAGAAACCAATAGTGGAGCACTATTGGTTTCTTACGCTATTGGTTTCTTACACGCAATGCACAACAATGCAAGACGTTTGGCACCTGATCAGGACTATCCATTTAGTCACCCAAAAAAGAAGCCACGAAACATGATAACCTGACGAGATCGGAAGAGCTCCACCAAAAGAAAAGGGGCAATCGTTATATGCATCTATTTAGGATCTCAACCTCATACCTGTGTGTTGATCTAATTAATGTTTTGGTACCATCTGCCTTTAAATAGTATCTCTCAGCTCCATTATTTATGTTTAAATCCACTTATTAATATCATAGAGCATGATCTTGAAATAGCCAATCAGCAACCATCACACATAATGAGAAGTATTCTTAATTTATGCTCCTTAGTAAAAGAAACACACAGTTAAATTGTTATATCATGAAAACAATTGCATACCTCAAGAATACTGAAGCTATTATGTCAGAATGTATTTAACTATATTGAGGCATAAATTTTTTCATCCTAGAAGATAAATTTAGGGCATTTTCAAAATGCCAAAATATTAATGAGAATATGATAATCGATTAATAGTTTACCAACTGGAGAACTTCTTGACAAACAATGTATTTTGTTATCTTTATTTTTAACTATTGGTTTTATTAAAACTTTTATATCGTTTAGTTGCTTAGCTCTAAATAAGGTAACATATAGCTGTCCATGAGAGAATACATGTTCAGGTAAAAATAAACCTACGAAATCAAATGCTTGGCTATGGGCTTTATTTATGGTCATTGCAAAACAAGATCAAATAAAGAACTGAGTTCTTTTAAAAGGAATAGAGCCTACGTCTGATTCCAATGGTATGGATGGTATTCGTGGTAAAAATACACGTTTACCTTGATACTCGCCAACGGCTATTTCTGCATCTATAACATTTCGATAAAACCTTTTACATATAAGTCTTGTTCCATTACAAAGACCTACAGAAGGGTTTACATTACAAAGTAGCATAATGGGACAATTGACTTTTAGTTTTAATTCATGCAATGGAATACCATTGGAGTTAAAGTGTTCAAGAAATCCTCTTGAAGATTACTTTCATTTTTACCCTATGGTTCATCATAACTAAAATATGTAAAATTCTCACCTGGGAGCTTCTCCAATAGGATATTGTTAATATCATGAACAAATTCATTTTTTTTGTGGTTAGTATGGCTCTATTTATCATTGAATTAAGGTTTTCAATATAGGCCGTCATGTTGGGGAAAACATGATTTATTAAATCTTCTAATGCATGTGTTTCATTATATGGTATAACAATTTCAGAAGGCAATGCAGTCAATTCACAAGAATGAAGTTCCTCTGTTTCATTTCCTATGTTAAGTAAAAACCTACAAAACTCAGGATCTAGTTGAGCACGCATATTTTGTACCAATGATAAGCGGGTGAAATGAGGCCATAAATTTGAGGTTATTAAACTTGCATTTGCTATATCCCCTCATCTCTGTTCGGGAACTGATAATATTTGTCTAAAGTCTCCTCCTAATACTATAACTTTTCCACCAAAAGGTAAATCACTATTGTTTATATCATGTAACATTTTATCTAACGCGTTAATTGTATACCGGCTTGCCATAGGAGCTTCATCCCAAATGATTAGCTTTGTTAGCCGTAGATGACCTGCAAGAGCGGATTGTTTACTAACAGAACAAACACTTTCCTTATTTGCATCTAATGGAATTTTAAATCCAAAATGTGCAGTATGCCCTCCAAGTAATAAAGAAGTAGCTATACCTTATAAAGATGTTATGGCTAGTGCAATTAATTGTTTTGATCTAACAGCTAACAATAACACTTTATACAAGTAAGTTTTTCTGGTACCACCTGGACCGTCTACAAAAAATAAACCTGGTCGGTCATTAAAAACTTTATCTAAAATAATATCATATGCAAAATGTTGATCTTGATTTAACATTGAACATGGTATATCACCAGAATTATTGAAATATGGTCTTGCTTCTTCTTCAATTAAGTTTACTAATGTATCCTTGTCATTTATTCATACATAGAAAGAAACTAATTGGTAATTATTAATATTTTTTCCAACTGGTTCTAGAATGCTATGAATTAATTCTAAGGCTTTTTTTTATGCAAGTTTGCTACTATAACCTTGTAGAAAATCTTCATACATATTTTCCTTATATTTTGACCACAATAACTTCAGATCAACTGAGGCACAAAACAACAATATAGGAGCAAACAAGCGATGCAAAGACGCAAGCATTTGGTACATAACTGCTTCAGCTAAACAAGAATCACCGTTTTTAATAGTCCATGTAAAAAAGCGGCTTCACAAAAGGTGGCAACTTGCACTCTGTTAACTATTTTCAAATCATTAAATGAAGTTGCTCCTCTAATATGATTTAATAAAAGATGTAAGTAATAATGTTCACCTTCAGCTGGAAATAGAGAGATGATACGACCAATAAAATCTTTATTTTTTTGTGGTATTTAAACCCTGACAGATTTATCCCAAACAAAGTGAATTGAAAACTCTTTATAAAGTAAAGTCCTTGCTTTTTCATTGCTTAAATTTGTACGAAAAATTCAGTTAACATTGTACGCTGTGGATAATCTTTGGTAATAAGTTTTGATAAATCATATGTCTCTCTAAAGGTAACTAATTGATGGTCTTCAAGATGTAACTGTAATTGTACAATAGAAGGAATATTTTCGGCTAATGTAAATCCATAGATATGCCATAATGCCTCAAATGGAGAAACCCATCTAGCTGATTGGTATGCAGAAATTCCATCTCTCTCAATTTCAGCATCATTGTTATTATTAATATTAATAGAAAAGTAAATTCGGCCATGAACTTTGTATATATACTTGTATAAATATTCTACTGCTTGGATGGTACTACATATTTCTACATTAATATGACAATCATACTTAGCTAACAAATAAGGATTATAAGGTATAACCCATCTATTGTCTAAAAAATGTCCTCTAACTAAAACTTTCTCACCCTTATTTGGACGCCTATATGTTTGGGTAAGAATTGCTGCTCAGAGACATAAATGTAATGAAATCTTTTGGGTAATGATTTTTGTAAGTTGGTTTATCTATCATAATTCATATAAACATTCTTTAGGTTTAAAATTCCACAAAGGCCATGCATAATATGCTTGACAACACGAGATCTTAAATAAGGATATCTTTTTTCGTCAGGTATTTCATAGGAGATTATTCAATCAACTTGTTCTGGAGTTCTAATTTTATAATCTTGTTTTAGAATTATCAAAAAATGAGCATATGTTAAACCTCTTTTTTGAAATTCAAAGATCGGAAGAGCATATGTATGCAGCTATTGGGCCAAAAATATTCCTTTTAAACAATCCCGACTAATAAATCAGGTCGATTGTAAGTTTCATCATTAAACTTTAATTCATCTTGTATTTCCATCCAATTAGGATTACATGTCATTTTTAAGAATATATCAGGTTTACCAAATCTTGGAACTAAAGCCATTCCATCCATTTATCTCTTTGCACAATCTCTAGGACCACCCGTGAATATCAAAGGTAAAACAATTACTTTTCCAACTTTACCACCATTGTTTTCACCCATTAATGTAATCAACAGTCCCTTGGAAAAGCTCTACTCTTATATGTTTTTGGCTATATATAAAATAGTCCAATCCAGCTGTCTCAATTTTTATATACATATCAACAACATAAACAAGAATTACCTTGATTTCAAATCTATAGTTTATAGCAATAATATTCACGGCATGAAACATGTGTCTTTTTCCCTTGTTTTGAAGCTCCTAAAGTAATTTGAATTAGTAAATATAGTCTTGTATGTAACTAAGCACATAAAATTGGAGAAAAAAAATTACTTACCTGTTTTTTTATTTTGAAGTATAACTTATGGTATAATTATGTCCCGAGTATCTAACAAATCATTTGGACCAAAAAAGGAGATATTCATTGCTTTTTTATCAACTTTCTTAATACCCTCATGCCATCCAAGTTCACCATATGGAAAAAGCAAAGGGTATTGAAGAGGATCATAACAACCGCAAAAATATTCAATCTTATGTGATGTTGCAGACTTTGCATATACAAATATATCACAAGTTATACATTGATCTTCTGAACCATCATCCACCCAACCCGCCGCAACTTGTGATTCAGTTGGTCTATTAAAAACTCTTTGGTAAGCATTTAGATTATGCCTAATTATAATTGTACAGGCATCCAAAGAGTCATAAGAGCCCAAAGACTGAAAAAACTTACAATATGGATTAATATGCGATATATTTATTATCTTTTATATCATGGAAGCATAGAGCCTATCATAAGTATTACGTCTATGATAAATCTCATTATCGGTATCAAAAAATACAATTGTAGGCATGACGGTTTGTTATACTTTGGTATAAGATTATTAATGTAATGGTAAATCTGACTGTGAGCTTTAAATATATAAACACCTTTGTTCATTTTGGAGAGATCTTTATCATATTTTATATCTAATGACGTGAAGGAAAAATGGTTATTATAACTACGGGATAAGCATCTGAACTCCAAAGATTCAGGATCATTTGATGTGAATAAATTAAACAAATCATCAGACATAACATTTAAGAAAATTTTAATACTTTCCTCACCACAGTAGAATGTGTGGCAACCTCGCTCAATTTTTTTTGCAGAACAATACATGAACATAGTAGATGGTTTCAGAACATGAGGTTGTGAAGGAACTTTGTGTATCATAAAATTTCCATCTAAATGTTCAATAGCCAATACATCAAAAGCACAAAATTGCTCACCTTTTTGAAATACACCATTTCTCTCTATTGTGCAAACGAATGCTTTGTGTCTTTTTGTTGTAGCACCGTAATGAATATTGGAAACTACAAAAGACATACACCAGTACATTAAATATATCAAAGAGAATACATAATAAGTGGAATTAAAATTTCGACTCAAATATAACTTGTTTATTTGGTAAACTCACTTCCTATGTGCGGCTTCTTTTTTTTTTTTTTTTTGCATATAATTCACGTTGTCTCACATTAATTTCATCTTTGCGCAATGCATATTGCTCTGTCTGTTATTTTGAGTTTCTAATTCTGGTGTGCCCACATCCATACTAAAACACAAATTTTTAAAAACATAAAGTAGAGTTTAAATAGAAGAAATACAATAAAATATGCAAAAGATAAATGCTATAAAAGAATCATGTATAAGTTGACGAGTCATCTAGATTTTGGTTTCTATTTCAATAGTGAAAAATATATACATAGCATAAAACAAGAAATGCCATGAGGAAGATGCAATGAATAGGTGGTGCTGTCAAGCTATTTTCTCTTTCTAACTGTTCAGTATCCAACATACTTGGTCACATTCAATTATATTTGTTCAGTTTCTTTATCAATTTTCTTTCTTTTTTCTTATTCAAATTCTTCCGGGCAGTCGAAAATGGAAAAGATTATCAATGCTGCCTATGATCTTTGAATGGCCAATAGAGATATGGAGCTGCTGTCTAGTACTAGCATTATTCAAACACTGGGGTACATTATTTTTCAGATTCTTTCCCTCATTTCCATGAATCTTTCATCTTCAGGGTTGGTTTTCTCATGTTGAGATTCTTCATTGAAATGATGGATCAAGGCTCTTTATACAAGTACCTTGTAAGGATGGAAAAACAAATGAAGCTAGTGGCTTATTGGAATTGATTATTCAAAGGGGTGAACAACCAAATGCTTTTACATATAACGCATTGAATGGGTTTTGCATGGAGAATAAGATTGATGAGGCAAAGCAGTTGCCTGCTGTCATGGAAGTTGAAGGCCATAAGCTAAATGTTTTGAACTACAATGTCTTAATTGATGGGTATTGCAAGTGTGACAAACTGGAAGAGGCCATGAGTCTTTTTGAAGAAATGGTGCACAAAGAATGCAAGACAAGCCTAGTTACATTTACCATCTTGTTGAAGGGTCTATTTAAAGTTGGTAAAGTGGAGGATGCTCGTTCACTTTTCGCAAGGATGAGAGTCCACGAAATGACTCCAGATTCTGAGACATACAATACATTATTGTATGGACTTTTCAAAAATAAATGCCTTTCAGAGGCAATGGAGTGGTTTCACACCCTGGAGAACTCTGGCCTGAATCTTGAGATTGAAACCTATAATATTATTCTTGACAGATTTTGTAGTGCAAGAAAGCTCAATGTTGCCAGTGAGCTATTTAACCAAAGGTTATTACCTATAACATCATTTTACATGGCTTCGCAAAATTTGGGGATATGGCAACGGCATATAATTTGTTCTTGAAGGTGGAAAAGGAAGGTTGTCCTCCCGATGTGGTCATTTGTTTCTAAGCAAGCCTATTAGACAGGGGAGCAAAATAAATATGTAGTTAAATAACTATACGCATAACATGTGAAAATTAGAGGAAGTGGAGGAGAAGCTGCCTGAGAAGGGAAACATATGATTGAATATCAGTGCTAGAAAGGTTGATACGATTTAGAGCTGAGACTTTCACTGATTCTGGAATCTGGATTTTATTTCTTTCTGATTCACCATTTTCAACTATTTTTCCTGCTTGGTTCAGATGGAGAAAATTATTCCAACATATTCTTTTCCTCATAATTGCTATCTTTATGTAGTAAAATTGATGTGTTTCCTATTATATTTATATGTATTACAAAATATCTCTCTCAAAATAAGTATTAGAAAATATCTAACGGCAGTGTGAAAGATGAACTAAGACACCAATCTGAACTTGCTGAGGTAGAGCATAAAATCCAAAATCTGAAACGTCAAGAACTTCCTTGAATTTCAACAATAAATTTTTCTAGCTTTAAATCATTGAGGGGAAAAAAGAAAGAAAGAAATTACAACTAGTCTTCCATCCAAAAAATTTCATCAATTTCAAGTTTCAGTTGTGAGATCGGAAGATAGCCATTTAAGAAAATGACATCCTGAACTCTACAGAATGCACGACTCACAAACCATTTTGAGAGGCTAACGAAATAAACAAAAAAGTTACAAATACTTCCAATAACCATAGTATCTCCCAACAGAAAACCAGCTGGATACATAAATTCATAGGATAGCAATGATGATTCATTCAGGTGATGCAAGATATTACACAAGAAATGCATTCTTACAAATTTTATCTGACAGTCGAAAAGCAATATGGACTAAATTAAGTCATGAAACACCAGATAAATTCAATACATGAATAGATACTAATTGAGGACTTTTTAGAGAAAGGCTGCAACATCATTACACCTGGAGGTAGCTTCGAATTAGACATAGTTCGTGATAATTTAAGCATTATTTTTGCTGATCTTTACAATTGCTTATTGTGTGTATCCCCATATCCGTAATGATACAAAAAAATAGACGGAAAAAAATTGATACAAAAAATTGATTGTATCCACGCCACTGGGCTTTACTCTCAAATAGACTTTTTTTTTTTTTTTGAAGAGAAAAGTTTAATTTTCATTACTAGGAAGATCCGACTCTAGAATGGGGCACAACCGGGGGGAGGGCTATTCAGAATACAAGGAGAAGACAATTCACGAGCTTTGTGGGCTAGCAAACAAGCCACCCCATTTCCTCTCCGATTAACATGTTGCACCCTAAAGTTGTTGGCACCCTTGAGCAACTCCTTGCAGTCATGAACAATTAGGCCAAATTCCGACAAGTCCTCCTATCTATCAATCGCCTCAACCACTATTTTGGAGTCCGATTCAATAATCACATTTGATAAACCCAAGGAGAGTAACCACTCCAGTCCTTCTCTCAGACCCAAACATTCGGCCACTTTCACCTCATAACGTGCATCATAAAGTTGTGTGCGACATTGTAAGAAAATTCGATTGTCATTTCAGATGATCATTCCAACACCAACATAGCCTTCATCTTGGAAAATTGCTGCATCTATGTTGCATTTTATCCAACCAGCCTGCGGTTTTCTCCAAAAATAGTCACGTCACTTTCATTTCTGTGCATCCTTCAATTCTTGAAGGTAGTTAAGTCCATTGTCAACCACAATTCTGGGGAGTTTACTGATTCCATTCGAAACCTTATCATTTCTAGATTTCCATAAGGCCCATGCTATAATTGATAACCTCCATCTTCTCCTATTTCTTTGTAACAATGAGATTGAAAAACAACTCTCCAAAATTATTAATGCCTCTAGTAATAAGCTGGATCCCTACTAAAGACCAAACACTTCTAGCGAATGAGCATTCCACCAAACAATGCAAACTAGATTCAATGTTAAGGTCACATATAGCACATAACTCATGCAAGTTGATACCTTTTTAAACAAGCCTTTCCTGAGTAGGAAGGCAATCTCCACATGCTTGCCAAATAAAAATTTTTACCTTAGAAGGTAGATTAAGCTTCCAAATCTTGCTCCAAGATCTAGGAACACGAAGTGAGGAGCCTTCGAATTTTGTTTCCATCGCTACCTGATAACCGTACTTCACAAGATATTCTCCGTTCCCACTATAATGCACACCACTTTATCCGGTCTAGGTGAAATACTTAGAGGAATTCTGCTTATTTCATTCATGTCATGACTAGTAAACAATCCCCTGATAGTTTCTATATCCCATTCCCTTCGGCTTGGTGTAGAGAGATTTCAAGCCAACATATCTCCATCCTCATCAAATGGCATTGTCTCCAACCGGAACTGTGGGTTACCCAATATCCAAGGATCCTTCCACACTTGAATAGAATTACCATCCCCTACTCTCCAGCGGCAGCCCCTCAGCAAGATCTCACGGGAGACCCAAATGCTCCTCCAAGTGAAGCTCGGACTAAACCCAACCTTGGATGATAAGAAATCGGCTCGAGGAAAATACGGAGCCTTTAGAACTTTACTTGCAAGTGCATCTTGATCATTAATCAGCTTCCACCCCTGCTTGGCGAGCATGGCAAGATTGAATGCCATGAGATTACGAAATCGTAAGCCACAAATAGATTTGATCACAGGCTTAATCGAAGAATACCCAATACCGAAACAATAAAAGCCAAACGAATAGCCTCAATTCAACCCACAACCGATGCTATAACAAGTCCAAAGCTACGAGAAACAACGAATAAAAAACCTAGCTCACAACTTACATAAACCAACATTTCCTTACCTTACAAGGTTTTCAGGAGACCGGAGTGTCAAGGAAAATAGAGCGGTAGTGAGGTGATTATTATCTTACCAAAATAATAATAAATAAATAATATAAAATAACATAATTGTTTCTAGAAAGTTGGGCATGCAAAAGCAAACTGTGCACACATGCTCAATTAAGGATAAAATTGATCACCGGCTGAACGTCTGACGGGATTATCTCGTCAGACGCACATGTATCAAGTGACAATTAGACAACCCATATGTAAATTATCCCATGTAGATTGTCCTGCACATGAGTTGTCCAATTAACACCTGTTAAGTATACCTATGGCAAGATGATATATGGCGGGTGATCAAAACTTGATCAACGATCAAGCAAATAGAGCCACTGTAAATACAACATTAGAAGACGTTAGAGTATTTCGAACGTTGAGGGAAACACCAACAAAACCAAATAATGAACAAATTTGAGAGGGAAATGCCATTTGGAGGGTGACAAAACTCATTTGAAGGGCCAAATTTGGCCCCAAATTAAGAGAACCCCTGATCCAATTCTTGTCCTACAAATGCCATACAAACTAATAATATTCCACCACATGTGCCATTTTAATTTTATGTACAAATAGGTTTACATATTGGGAGTAAAATTATGATTTTATCTATATATTTCTCCTTCTTTTAGTGTACAATATGGGGCGAAGTTGTAATTTTAACCCATTTTCTAGAAAAGCATATGTAGATGTAGATTAATCTAAAATTAAATAGGAGTAAAATTCATTGTCTATCTATCACAAAAGAAATTAGATTTCAATTTATATTTTCACGTATATGTACAATTTCAAAGTCGTTTAAAAAATGTTAACGGTGACGTTAAACCTACAACGGCCGTCAACTTCCTCACATAAATAGTAAGCATAGGTTATCTTTGAGTATAAACATATTATAATATATAGTAGAATTAAATTCATATGGGAAATGGGTCTCCCAAGTTTTCCCCATATACATTATTTGGAAATGAGTTTTTTCCCCTTAATTTTTTCTACTTGGCTTTTTCTCCTTGGCTTTTTAGCGCCAACATTGGAAATAAGGGTGAACAAATAAATCATCAAACCAAAAAATCAAACTAATCTACCAACTGGTTTAGTTTGGTTTGGTTTAAAAATTGAAATGGTTTGGTTTGATTTTAAAAAAATTTAAATAAGTTGAAATGATTTAGTTTAGGAACCGTTTAGACCAAACTGAGCCTTTTTTATATTCTAATTAAAAACTAGATTATCACCCGTCCGTTGCGTGCGAAGTTTACGTTTCAGATAATAAAAGTTTAAAATATAATAATCTGTTACGATATTAACGCTGATATATATTACATGAGTAGTTCGCTTATAAATTAATTTCTTATTTTTCAGTTTTAATTTACTCTTATATAATATCTGAATTAATGTATTCTATTTTTTTTTGATCAAATCAATAGTAGCTATTGCTATAATTGCACGGTAATTGAATCATAATAAATGGGAAGTCAAGAAAAATGAACTTTTTAATAATCACGATTATGATACAGATAAAAATAATTTTAAGAACAATATAATTGACATAATGAACTAATTCAAATTGCAAAATTGTTTAAAGAGGGATAGAAATAAGATAATAATAGGATAATATCAAGAATTTTCAAAGGAGAGTAGATTGGATTAGAACTCTTTACTGAGAAAAAACTGAGCTTTGATGAGAGAGAAGAGGAGACTGCGTAGTTAATTCCTAGTAACCAATAGGATCAGATAAGAAGATAAGAACAAAAACAAAAATCAAAGAAAAAGAATAAAAATCATATGTTAACGAACAGTTTACCACCATAATAATGAAAATGATCAAAATATCCTTACAAAGTGCAGAAAAGACGGGAAAATTGCAGTCAAATTTTACTGCAATAACTTTCATTTAATTAATTAATATATATATATATATATATAGATTATCAATTGGGACTAAATTGAGAAAGAAAACTCAATGGTCTCAAGTTATTTATATTTTATCGAGTTACATGATTGTTTTTGTCACTTCAATGATTTTTTTTTTTACTTTTTATAATGCTTTTAGTAATTTATGGAAAACTTTATGTAGAAATTATGACCGATGAGCATATTTTTGGGAGATTTTGACTCTTGAATGCATATATAGTGTAATATAGGAGATTTGTATTTATAAATTAGGAGCGGTTCGAGTTACCAATATATTTGACATATACTTTTGACAAATCACCACAACCCTTAGATTAAAAGAATCCAATGGATTAAAACTAATAATACTAAATCAATTGAAAGCCCTATCCCATCAACCAAACTCTTCAATTTAGATCCCAATAGGGTTTTACCTTCGCTCTCCACGTCCGTTCCACCCACTGTGAATGTCCAAAATCAATTCCAAAAGGCAGAGGTCTTCAAAATCAATTCTCGCAGGAGAACGATGGCAATGGGAATGGAAAGCCTTGAAGGTACGGCCAATATATCTGAAGTTCTTTCCTTAAATAATTTGTTTCTCTACCGTCTACTGCCGCTATAGATGCAACAAGGCTTTCTGTCAAATCTTAAATTCAAGGGTACATCAACTTTTTTTATTTCAAGTTCTACAAAACTGATGCGTTGTTAAATTAACATCAATGTCAAGTACAAATTTCCTATTTAAATTGAAGTTGCAGGATAATTTGTAATAGTAAAGGAGTTTTCTGATATTAACTTGTCCAGTCCGGATTACTCATCTTTCTTGTATATCTACGGTCGATAAAACTGCTACTTAAGTCACAAGCTATACAATATTTTCTCAAAATTGGTTGTTGTTATTATGTGCTAACATGCATGTTAACCTAATTTTGTCATTAGGCAGAAAGATATTTCATTAAATGATGTTGGATTTTGACTAAATATACATCTCTTTCTTCTGTTATTTGTCTCTTGCTGATATTTTGAACACTGTCTTGGGCCTCTTTTTTAACTTTTGGTGTGTGTCTTGAATTCTCTTTGGCAATTAAATTGTAATTTTCATATATATGTACAATATACAATTATGAATGTAGACATGTGACATAGAGATAATATGCATGTAAAACAATTATGTAAAACATAATCAATATTTGAGATAACCATGTTGAATGCTGGTATAAATTTTAAATTGCAATATACTGAATGAAAGTGCAAGTTTCATGATTAAATTAATTATGATTTTTTTCTTTCTATATCTTGATAGATCGAATTTTGATGGATGGGACTAATCGTGATCCTTCGTCACCTATTTGCCCTAATGAGATAAGGTCATCATCCATGCAAGGTACTGTACCATATGTTGGGATGAAATTTAAGACATCAGAGGAAGCAAGATTGTGTTATGAAGGTTATGGATGACAGAATGACATTACCTGGATTCATCTTTCCATTTTGAGTATGAAAATGGCACCATGTCCTTTTCTTTAGATAGAAACGGTCCATATCTCATACCTGCAATCATTTCTTTGGACTCATCTATCCATTCTTAGTATGAAAATGGCATGTCACCTGTAAATTTTTGAGTTGTCACAGATGAAAATATGCACGGCCATTTACATGTCCTTTGCTGTGGTTAAAACCGGGCCATGTCTAACACCGCAAACCATTCCGTTGGTTTTGTCAAGCCATCCCGGATCAAAAACAGCTTTGTCGCTAACTAGTCGAAAAGGACAAAAATACGCATAGCTATTTACGCGTCCTTTTCTTTGGATACTAGGGGCCATATCTCAGGCGACAAATCATTCGGTTGGACTTGAGTAAGCATTCTGGGTTGGAAATGGCATCTCTGTGTAACAAATCCTCCAATCGAAAAAGACAAAAGTTCATGTGGCTATTTTCACGTTCTTTGCTTTTTATATAAATGGGTCATATCTCATACTTGTAACCATTTCTTTGTATTTGTCTATCCATTCTGAGTATGAAAAAGGCATGTCGCCTTTAAATTTTCTAGTCGACAGGGGCTATTTACGTGTCCTTTGCTACGGTTAAAACATGGGTATGGCTAACACTGCAAACCATTCCATTGGACTTGTCAAGCCGATCTTTCAAAAACAACTTCATCACCAGAACATTCTCTGGTTAAAAAAGGGACAAAAATAAGCATAGCTATTTACGCATCCGTTTCTTTGGACACAACGAGGCTATATCTCATGTCCCGAATCATTTCTTTGACTTGTGTAAGCATTCCGGGTTTGGATATGACATCTCTGAGTACAAAAATTATCCGAACATAGCAGACAAAAGTACGTGTTTCTATTTTCACATCCTTTCCTTATGATAGAAATGGGCCATATCTCATACGTGCAATCATTTCTTTGTATTCACCTATCCGTTCTGAGTGTGAGAATGGCATTGTCACCTATAAATATTCCATGTCGACACGGATGAAAATATACACGGCTATTCACACATCCTTTGTTGTGGTTAAAGTCGGGCCATGTCTAACACTAAGAACCATTCTATTAGACTCGCCAAGCCATCTCGGGACTAGAAACGACTTTGGCGGCAGAAAATACTCTAGTCAAAATAGGAAAAAATATGCATAGCTATTTAAGCGTCATTTTTTTTAGATAGAATGGGGCTATATCTCATACAACGAATCATTTCGTTGGACTTGTGTAAGCATTTTGGGCTTGGATGTCACGTCCCCCGTTATTTTATCAATATGATTATGTTATTTAATCCAAAGAGCGGAAGCTTTTCTATTGTTTTATTACAACTCTAATAATAATGAGGGATGAGACTTCTCAGTCAAATAAGTTCTATAATTTATCCTTAGGCGAGATGATGTTGTTTAACATCATCCATTTATCTAAAGTTGTATCATTTGTGAAGTTTCTTGTTAATTTTGTAAAAGAAAACTTGTTACATGCTTAAGGTAATTTTTATGCTATATCACAAGAATTGTTTTTCATGTTTAATCTGTATAAAAGAACAAAACATACCTTAAATAAAAAACCATATTATTTATTAGCTAGTTTACATGGAGAAAATGAGGCTCCCAATATTATAAAAGCTTTCTTTATGTTCACACCATATGAGCTAAGTTTTCTTTATTTATTTAAGTCTCCATACGTGCACTTATCTTACTTCCACCATCACCCCTTTAAAAAGCTATTCTATTAGGTAAAAAACATAGGCATATCCCTCATAATCTTATTATGGTACAAGTGAACGAGGGTGTAGGCACAAAATATATCAAATTCATACGTGGTTCCCAAATACATTAAAAACATTGGCTCCTCTGCATAGTAAGCCCAAAGATCCGTCTCGATTACATGCATTATTTTGCTTGCATCATGAGACAACCTCCAATCTTCGGCTCGCTATTCATAGATTCTTCGGTGGATCATCTATAAAATGTTAAACATATACAAAGTGAGTATATTGTACCCCGTGAATAACAAAATATTTTCGATTACCACAAGATCATAAATATCCTTTCATATCACAAATTCAAGAAACATAAATATGCACAAACCTTTTGGAACACATCACAGTGCCCAAACACTAGACGTTCCTACTACCCGTAGCGCTTATTAATGCCTTCCAAATACCAAGTTGGTGATGGCCATACAATGTTAAGTGGATACACAATAACTTTCCGGTCAACCCTTACCGGAATTCCTCATCAAAGAACATTAACAATTCAAAGAGATCGGAAGACTACTCGTCCCTATCTTGGAGCCACTAAATAGGTCATAGTATGTAACCAATCAAGGCAAACCAATACAAAATAGGTAGAGGAAATCTAGTGATTTTTATGCAAGAAAAACATTTCATTTCATATCAAACCAAAAGCACCTATTTCAAAAACTTATGCAAAGAGGGAAACCCAAAATATTGAGTTACTCACCTTTCTTGTGTCTTTAAAGATTAGTGGGTATTTGTGAGTGACAAAATACCCCCAAACCCTTGGTATATTCAAGTAAAGTAGCCTTTAGAGTGGGGATTTTATATGTATATGGAAGAGACTTTGTTTGAGGAGTTAAGAGAGTGTTTTTGGAAGCTTTTTGAGGGTGTTCTAAGCCTAGTCCTTTTTATGGAAGAATTTCTTTACTTATTTTCTAAAATTTTCGGATTCCACCAATAAGAAAGGCTCCAATTGTCCTAGATAATTTATAAGTAGCCAAGGGAAATCACCCCAATTGGAAGCTTGTGAGTTCTCCTCACCATTCAAGGTGCCAAGTGTTCTTGATTTTGTTTCATGTGAGAAATTCTCTAAGGCTCCAAGTGTCATGGGATTTTTTTCCACCTATTACTTAATAAATCCTTTTACTAAATGTATTCTATAATGAGGTCCTTGTATTTTCAGCTATACTAATTAAGTACCGCATAGATCGGAAGAGCGTCGTGTAGTCTTCGACACCAAATTCACTACCCAATTGGGCTTTAATTATACTTTTGACAATACTTCCTAATCGATGAAAGTGATAGATAAGAAATCATCCTTTTTTCGTCAAAACAAATTAAAATATTTTCAAATTCTTATAAAATGTCATGCTTAATTATCCGAGTGTAACGCTTATTCATTGATTGCTTAGAATTGAGTATTATTGGAGAATTTAGTGAATTATTATCCCAAGAATGCCATTATGGAACTTGCCAATTTTTTTCGGAGTGTTACATTGGAAATGGCATCTCTGTGCAAAATATTCTAGGACTGAAATAGACAAAAATACGTGCAGCTATTTTCGTGTCATTTACTTCATATAGAAAGGGGACATCTCTCCAGCCTTCAATCATTTTTTTAGATTTGTCTATTCATTCCGTGTATGAAAATGGCATCATTAACTCTAAACTTTCCAATTGACACGGATGAAAATATCATGGCTATTTAAGTATCTTGTGCTGAGGTTAAAATAGGCCACATCTAATAAACCGAATTATTCCTTTGGACTTGTCAAGTCATTCCGGGTTTGGAAATGGCTTCATCGCAAGGAAATATTATAGTCAAAATGGAAAATAATATGAATAGCTATTTACGCATCTTTTTATTTGGATACAAAGGGGCCATATCTCATACGCAAATCATTCCGTTCGACTAGTGTAACCATTCTGGGCCTGGAAATAGTATCTGTGCATGAAAAATTCCCCGGTCAAAATAATAAAAAATACATATGGCTATTTTCGCATCCTTTGCTTCAGATAGAAATGGGCCACATCTCTTACTTGCAATCATTTCTTTGCATTCCTCTATCATTTCTGAGTATGAAAATTGCATGTCGCCTCTAAATTTTCCAATTTGACAAAGGGTATTCATGCGTCCTTTGTTGCGGTTAAAACCAGGCCATGTCTAATGCCGCAAACAATTCTCGTTGGACTCGTCAAACATCTCGGGTTTGGAAACGGCTTTGTCGCTAGAAAATTCTCTAGACAAAATAAACAAAAATACGAATAGCTATTAACGCTTTTTTTTTATACAACAGGGCCATATCTCATGCTCGAATCATTCCGTTCCACTAGTGTAGCCATTTTGAGTCTGAAAATAGCATATGTTCGCAAAAAAATCTAATTGAAATAGAAAAATAGGTATTGCTATTTTCACGTCCTTTTCGTCATATAGAAATGGGCCATATCTCGTACTTGTAATCATTTCTTTGAATTTATCAATCCATTATGTGTATGAAAATGGCACGTCACCAGTAAACTTCCGGATGAAAATATGTAAGGCTAATAACGCGTCCTTTTCTACGGTTAAAACCGAGCCATGGCTAATGCCACGAACCATTCTGTTGGACTCGTTAAGCCATCCCGGGTCTAGAAACGGCTTCATTACCATAAAATTATCTGGTCAACACAGACAAAAATATGCATAGCTACTTATACGTCCTTATCTTCAGATACAACGTGGCCATATTTCATGCTATAAATCATTCAATTAGACTTATGTAAGCATTCCAGGTTTGGATATAGCATCTTTGCAAAAAAATTCCGGGGTTGAAACACACAAAAATACGTGTGGCTATTTTTGCCTCATTTACTTTGTATAGCAAGGGGATATATCTCATACCTACAATCATTTCTCTGGATTCATCTTTGAGTATGAAAATGGAATCATTGCCTCAAAAATTTTTAGTCAACATGGATGAAAATATGCATGGCTGTTTAAGCATCTTGTGCTGCCATTAAAAAAAAGGTCATATCTAATGCCGTGAATCATTCCATTGTATTTGACAAGCCATTCCAGTTTTTGAAATTGCTTCATCGCCAGAGAATTCTCTGGTCGAAAAAGGAAAAAAAAATGTGCATAGTTGTTTCTACCTTTTTTTATACAACGGGGCCATATCAAATGTGCGAAACATTCGTTCGACTAGTATAGCCATTCTGTATCTGGAAATAGCATATGTGTGAGAAAAATTCCGTGGTTGAAATAGACAAAAATACATGTAGCTATTTTCGTGTCTTTTTCCTAAGATAGAAATGGACTATATCTCATAACTACAATCATTTCTTTAGATTCATCTATCTATTCTAAGTATGAAAATGGCATTTCACATGTAAAATTTTCCAATTCACATGGATGAAAATATGCACATCTATTTAAGCATCCCTTGCTATAATTAAAATTGGGCCATGTGTAACGCTGTAAAGCATTCCGTTAGGCTCGTCAAGCCATCCTGGGCCTGAAAACGGCTTCGTCACTGAAAATTTTCTAGCTAAAATGAACAAAAATACCCAAAGCTATTCACACGTCCATTTTTTTAGATACAACGGGGCCATATCTCAACCACGAATCATTCCATTGGACTAGTTTAAGCATTCTGGGTTTGGAAATGGCATCTACGCCCAAACAATTTTCTGATTAAGATAGACAAAAGTATGTATAGCTATTTTCACGTTGTTAGCTTCATATGGAAATAAGCCATATCTCATACCTGTAATCATTTTTTGTATTCATCTATTCGTTCTGAGTATGAAAATGGCATGTTGCTTGTAAATTTTTCAGTCGACACGGATGAAAATATGCTCAACTATTTATGCGTCCTTTGCTAAATTGGACCATATCTAACACCACAATCCACATTTAGTTGGACTCTTCAAGCCATCCAAGGTCCAAAAATAGCTTTGTCCCCAAAAAATTCTGTAGTTAAAATGTACAGAAATAAACTTAGCTATTTACGCGTCCTCTTCTTTGGACACAACGTGGCCATATCTCACTCTGCGAATCATTCTATTAGACTTGTGTAAGCATTCTGGGTTCGGAAATGGCATCTGTTCGCGAGAAAATTCTCTGGTCGAAAGAGACAAACGTATGTGTGAGAATGGGCTCTATCTCATACCTGCAACCATTTCAATGTATTTACCTATCCGTTCTGAGTATGAGAATGGCATCATCACCTCTAAATATTCCAGTCGACACAGATGAAAATATACACGACTATTCATGCTGAGTTAAAATCAGGCCATGTCTAACAATGCAAACCATTCAGTTGGACTCGTCAAGCCACCTTGGGACTAGAAAAGGCTTCGTCGGTAGAAAATTCTCTGGTTAAAATGAACAAAAATATGCATAGCTATTTAGGCGACCTTTTTGTTAGATAGAATGGGGCTATATCTCATGCTGTGAATCATTCCATAGGACTTGTGTAAGCATTTTGGGATTGGAAATGGCATCTTTGTGCAAAAAAATCCAGGGTCGAAATAGACAAAAATATGTGTGACTACTTTCACGTCATTTACTTCATATAGAAAGGGGACATATATCCAACCTACAACCATTTCTTTGGATTCTTCTATCCTTTCCTTATATGAAAATGGCATCATCGCCTCTAAATATTCCAGGTGACATGGATGAAAATATGTATGGCTATTTGCGCGTCTTGTGCTGCGGTTAAAACAAGGCCATATCTAAGGCCGTGAATAATTCTGTTGGACGCCTCAAGCCATTCTGAGTTTGGAAATGGCTTCATCGCAAGAAAATTCTCTGATCAAAGTAGACAGAAATATGAATAGCTATTTACACAATAGCTATCTACACATCTTTTTATTTGGATGCAACGGGGCCATATCTAAAATGTGAATCATTCTGTTCGACTAGTGTAGCCATTTTGGGTCAAGAAAAAGCATTTGTGCATGAAAAATTCTCTGATCAAAATAGGTAAAAAAACATATGGCTATTTTCACATCTTTTACTTTAGATAGAAATTGGGCATATCTATTACCTGCAATCAATTCTTTTTATTCATCTATCCATTCTTAGTATGAGAATGGCATGATGCTGTAAATTTTCTAGTCGACAGGGATGAAAACATGTAAGAGTATTTACGTGTCCTTTGCTATGGTTAAAATAGAACCATGTCTAACGCCGGAAACCTTTCCGTTGGAATCATCAAGCCATCACGGGTCCAAAAACAGCTTTGTCAGCAGAAAATTCGCTGGTCGAAATTGATTGCATGGCTATTTACACATCCTTGTCTTTGGATACAATAGGGCCACATCCATACCTCATGCCATGAATCATTCCGTTGGACTTGTGGAAGCATTCTGGGTTGGAAATGCCATTTTTGTGTAAATAATTCTATGTGCTATTTTTGCGTACTTTGCTTTATATAGAAATGAGCCATATATTATATCTGAAATCATTTCTTTGTAATCGTCTATCATTTTGGGCATGAAAATGGTGTCGTTGTCTATAAACTTTCTAGTCAACAAGAATGAAAATATGCACGGCCATTCACACCTCCTTTGTTGTAGTTAAAACTGGGTCATTTCTAACGCCGTAAACCATTCGCTGGACTCGTCAACCCATCCTGGGTCCAAAACAGCTTCGTCACTAGAAAATTCTCTGGTAAAAAGGACAAAAATGTATTGTTATTTACATTTTCTTTTCTTTGGATAAAACAGGGCCATATCTCATGCCGCAAATAATTCAGTTGGACTTATGTAATCATTCCGGGTTTAGAAATGTATCTCTGCACAAAAAATTCTCAGGTCAAAACACACCAAACTATGTGTGGCTATAACTTCAAATAAAAAGGGGACATATTAAAACTTGCAATCATTTCTCTTGATTCATCTATCCACTTCGAATATGAAAATGGCATCGTCAACTCTAAAATCTCTAGTCATCACAGATGAAAATATGTGTGGCTATTTTTTTTGTCTTTTGCCGCGGTTAAAACATGGCCACATCTAATGCTGTGAATGAAGCCGTTGGACTTGTCAAGCCATTTTGGTTTGGAAATAGCTTTGTTGCCAGAAAATTCTCTGGTCGAAATGGACAAAATACGTATAGCTGCTTACACATCATTTTTTGGATACAACGGGGTTATATCTCATATGTGAACCATTCCATTGGACAACTATAACCATTCTAGGTTTTGAAATAGCATCTGGCGTGAAAAATTCTTCGATAGAAATAGATGAAAATGCGTGTGGCTATTTTTGCGCCCTTTGCTCCATATAGAAATGGACTATATTCTTTGAAGGTTAGTTTCACGAAAGGTCCCCAACCTTTGAGTTAAGAATCGACTGGGTCTCCAACCTTTTTTTTCACTCTCTTATGTCCCCAAACTTTCATAAATTTGCACGATAAGTCCTTTTTGCCACTATTCCATCAATTTTTCAAAAAAATGACCGTTATACCCTTAACTTTTTAATTTTAAAAACAAAATATTTAACAATAATAAAAATAATAAAAAAATTTTAAAAATACAAAGAAAACACCCACCCACCCCTACCCCACCTCACCCCATCCTATCCCTCTCCTCCCCTGACCGCCGAAAATGGCTACAATTTTTGGCAGCAAAATGGAGAGATTCACCCCCATTTATGCTGCCAAAAAACGGCAGCATTGTGCTACCGTTTTCTGGCCGCAGTGCAGCACAAATGGCAGGGGTGAATTCCCCCTATTTTACTACCGGAAATGGCTGCCATTTCCGGCGGCCTTGTATGGAGAGACGAGGGGAGGGGTGGTTGGGTATTTTCTTTTTTTTTTTAATTTTTTTATTGTTTTGATTATTTTTAAATATTTTGTTTTTAAATTAAAAAGTTACAGGTATAACAGTCATTTTTTCCTTGAAAAATTGATGAAATAGTGGCAAAAAGGACCTATCATGTGAAGTTATGAAATGTTGGGGACATAGGAAAGTGAAAAAAAGGTTGGGGACTCAGCCGATTCTTAACTCAAAGGTTGGAGACGTTTTGTGAAATTAACCATTTCTTTGTATTCTTCGATCTGTTCTGAGTATGAAAATGATATGTCACCATTCGACAAAGATGAAAATTTGCAAGGCTAATTATGTGTCCTTTACTGTGGTCAAAACATGGTCATGTCTAATGTGACAAACCATCCCACTGGACTCATCAAGCCATCACAGTTCCAGACACAATGTTGTCGCTAGAAAATTCTCTGATCAAAATGGAAAAAAATGCACATAGCTATTTACGCGTCCCTTTATTTGGATACGATGAGGCCATGTCTCATTTTATGAATCATTCTGTCAGAATTGTATAAGCATTCTAGATTTGGAAATGGTATCTTTGCACACAAAATTTTAGGGTCGAAACAGACAAAAATATGTGTAGCTGTTTTAGCGTCATTTGTTTCAGTTAGAAAGGGGACATATTTCAAATCTATAGTACTCATTTCTCAGGATTCTTCTATCTATTATGAGTATGAAAATGACATTGTCACCTCTAAATTTTCTAGATGACACAGAGGAAAATCTACATGGCTATTTACGCGTCCTTTGCCATGGTTAAAATGGGGCTACATCTTCTGCCACAACAATCCGTTAGACTTGTTAAGCCATTCAGGGATTGAAAATGGCTTCGTCACTAGTAAATTCTTGGGTCAAAATAGATAAAAATACACATAGCTATTTACGCATTTTTTATAGATACAACATGCCCATATCTCACACGCGAATCATTATATTTGACTTGTGTATCCATTCTGGGTCTAGAAATAGCATTTGTACGTGAAAATTTCATTTCGCGTCCTTTTCTTCAGATAGAAATGAGCCATATCTCATATTTGCAATTATTTCTTTGGATTTGTCTATTCATTCTGAATATGAAAATGGCATGTCTCCGATGTAAATTTTCTGGATGAAAATATGCACGGCTATTTATGCGTCCTTTGCTATGGTTAGAACTGGGCCATGGCTAATGCCGCGAACCATTCTGTTGGACTCGTCAAGCCATCCTGATTCCGGAAACGGCTTTATCTCCAAAAAATTATCTGGTCAACAAAGATAAAAATATGCATAGCTATTTACGCATCATTTTCTTTGGATACAATGAGGCCATATCTCATATCGCTAATCATTTAGGCGGGCTTGTGTAAGCATTTCGGGTTTGGATATGGCATCTTTCCAAAAAAATTATATGGTCAAAATATACAAAAATACATGTAGTTATTTTCCTTTCATTTGCTTCAGATAGAAAAGGTATATATCTAATACATGCAATTATTTCTTAGGATTCGTCTTTCATTCTGAGTATGAAAATGGCATCGTCACCTCTAAATTTTTCAGTTAACACAGATGAAAATACAAATGGCTATTTAAGCGTCTTGTGTGTGGTTAAAAAAGGGCCATATCTAATGCCGCAAATCATTCTGTTGTACTCATCAAGCCATTTCGGGTTTGGAAATGGCTTCGTCGCAAGAGAATTCTTCGGTCGAAAGGGAAAAAAATACGCATAGCTATTTATGCATCTTTTTTTAATTCAACGGGGCTATATCTAATGCTCAAATCATTCGTTCAACTAGTGTAGCCATTATATGTCCGGAAATAGCATCAATGTGTGAAAAATTCTGTGGTCGAAACAGACGAAAATACGTGTGACTATTTTCGCATCTTTTTCTTCAAAGAGAAATGGACCATATCTCATAACTGCAATCATTTCTTTGGATACAATGTGGCCATATGTCACACTGCAAATCATCCTTGATGCGGTTTTATTTCTCGTGTATGTTCTATGATAGAACTCTCTTTTAATAGAGCTCCCCTGGGCCGAACCCTAGTGGGCCTCTAGGGTTTTGGACGGTTCTAGAGCCTTCATGGAGGTCGCACATTATGCTATTATCGTATAACTTATCCTAACAAAAAGGGTGAAAATGTTAATTTTAATATAATAATTTGTGCTTTGTTTTTTCAAATGTTTTATCACGTGTTGACTTCATGGCGTGTGAATTTTCATGATATTCATTTAACTCTTAGTTCATTAATCTAGTGTTGTATGCTCAATTTGCAAAAGTCTAAGTGCGTAATTGGAGAACTGAACTCTTTTCATAGTGAGGGATTATTTAAGAAGGCATTTTCAAAGCAGGAGTTTGACTTGAATTCACTGGAAGCTAAGCGGAGCATTGGGAAGCTCAAATTGAGGATGAGCAGTAGCGACATAAATGTGGATAGGGAGGCTGCTCTTGAGTGCAATAACCTCTATATAATTTCTCTTGTGCTAATCTATTTCTCATCTTTCCTTGTGCGGCCACTTATCGTCTAAAATGTGATGTCAAAGTAGACGGCTATGATGGGGTAAAATATGTGAGTGTTTAACCCTAAGAATTACAGGGAGATGAGGAGAGTAACGCGGACGAGGATGCAAGGATTGATAACTCACCCAAAAATAAAGAGATCTTCCATTACTGTGAAAGGATCTGAGAAGCAAGCTCATGTCGGCCATAAATCGTGTAAGGCGGTCCAACAAGACCATGTTATCTGATAAGAGCATGAGTATTCGCCTGAAAAGGCCATGGAGATGGTCTGATAAGAGCACGTACACTAACTTGAAGAGGTGTTGAACTAATGAAAGTATGAATATCTGGGAAGATCAAGAACACCAACCTGAAAAGGTCGTACAAATGGTCTAAAAGACCATGTACATTGATCTACAAAGATCAAGAACACTGAGCTAAACAAGTTGTAGAAGTGTCCTGATGATAAACCTACACAGTGATATGAAGAGGTCATGCAGGTGGTCTGAAAAGACCATGGGCACTGAAGAGGTCATAAAAGTAGTCTAACAAGACGATGAACAGTGACCTGAAGAGGTCATAGGGAGCCAAAGAAGAATAAAGAATGATTTGAGAACCAAGTGAATGGTCATTGTAGCGACCCGGAAATTTTTTTTATAGATAAGAATTTAAGTTCTTACAAAATTTACTAAGTTAAGACGTGTCGCTATCACTTTTTTCGTTTATTATTTATTGTTGCAAGATATTGGTCATGGAGTTAAATTAATGCCTCGCGCTCATCTAACCTTCAATAAAAACCAAAGTTGGTTAACTCATTCGAGAGTCGGGAAGTTGTTGAATCTAAATTTCAAAGGTTTGAAATTATTTCGAATTTAAACCGAAATGCCCGTTTTATTAAAGCTAAGATATGTTAGCCCAATTGAAGTTCTTAGGCCGGCTTCATTTTTTTTGAGCAAATGCAAATCGAATCTCGAAGCATTTACAGTCCAACTGCATGAAACAGATTGATCCAACTTTATTGGCCTATTCATGCACAATTCAAGACGCAAATCTTAACAATTTAAGTTACAGCCCTAGTTTTTCCCCCATCTGACCACGTTCCTCCCAAGCAGTTGTCTCCCTAGTCATATACAGTTTCCTTCTCTCCTCACACTCATGTATGCATTTCATTTCACAAAACCTGAGATTTCCCTGTTCAAATTCCTACTCTCTGCACAAAGGATAGCAATATCTGAACTCAAGTTTTGGACCAACATTCAGCCAGCGACTGAAATCAACCAGTAACTTTCCTTGCTCTGTAATTTTGCACATATGCTATGTTTTATAAAGTACATTGTATTTACACGGCAACAACCTTTGGAAAAAAAAAAAACCGAGAGAATTTCAAAGCAATGAAAACCAGTTTCAGCAAATCATTCAAGGACAATAACCCAGAATTCATATACACGCATTTACACATTTGGCAAAAGGAAATTCCGTAATCTTAATTCAATCTCTCTACACTCCGCAACAACACAAATACAGAATTTGATTTAAACGTAAGAACACCCACGCACAACAGCAGCCTCGGCCGCCTTCTGGAACCCAAAGTGAACCGACTGCTCGACTCCGTCTCCACTCCTCGACCGACAGCAGTCGGGTTTAGCCATCACCACCATTATCTCCTCAGCCATTTCGACTGTCCAGCCATAAATCAAAGAACACATGACCCATAATTACCTTAGTCGACCCATTGCCGGAAAACTCCAGTCACTGGCTAGAATTCGGGAGCCAACCGAACCCACTGCCACCCGAACCAGGCACCGGACGAATACCCATCGAACCCAAGCCTAGCCTCGAAGGTCTCTGCTCCTTGAGCCACGACCTCTATTCGCCCCTTTCCCAAACCGCGAGCCATTGTCCCGATTTACTCTTGAACCTCTCGTCGCCATTGACCGTGCCGAGTACCCGGCTAGTGAACCATTTCTTGGACTTCAACCGTGCCTCTGACCTTTGAACTAGGATCCAATCGTTCCTCTCGGTCACTTTTCGCTCTGATTGTTCTACATGGGAACCGAATTTGGGACAGGGTATAAGTGAGATTAGGGATTTAGAGCGATATTGGATTCGCTCTTCTCGCCATTTTCGTCTCTGAAATCTTCTTTTCTGTTTCTGCATTTTGATTCCAAAAATTAAGAGATATATGGTGAAATATTTACTCCCAAGCTCTTGGTCCTTAGTTGAATTCATACTTAGTCCTTCCCTTTCAGTTCATGGTTAAGTAAGTTCATCTGGTTCTGAAATCTTCAAATCAGTTCCTGAGTTTTTGGTGTAACGCAAATCTATCCCTGAATTTTCGTATCTAGCTAAGTTGGTAATCAAAATACTGTTGAAATCTATTCCAGCCCCAACGCTTCTAATTTTAAATAGTTTAATTCCTAAATTGCCAAAATCAATTGTTCTAAATTTCCAACTCCCAAATAATCTTTTAATTGAGACAAGGAACCCTTTTGTTAATCGTATTATACATTGAACTTTTAACAGATATCATTGTATTCGAAATTTAAAGTTTAGCAAATTTTAAACAAACAACTCAGTTATTAACTTAGAATTTATTCTATTTAGCTAGACAAGGTGCGTTGATTCTTTTGAAGTTTATTTGCTGGAGAAGCTCAAACCAACTGTGAAATTAAGGTAGCCTCTACTTCTCAAAGTTAAATATTTTATTTTTTCAAGTGACATGCATCTTGCAATTTATGACTTGTGATTTGAGTTGAATGTGATTCAGTTTGTAATGCCAACATGTTATACCTTGATGGTACGTTGATTTTAATTATATATATCCACGGGACAGTAAGATATACCATGGTAGTACGATTAAGTTTGATAGACCCTGAGTAGTACGTTATATAAGATATACTCATGGGTTGAATGAGAATTGGTTAGCCCGTGCGGCAGCATATGTTTTGACTTGTTGGGATTATTTGAATCATATGTTGAACGATTATTTAAAAGTGAATATTGAGATCGGTAAATGTGCGCCAAGGCTACTGAGTGTTTCTTCGAATTGCTCATTGTTTTTTTTTCTAAAACCCTTTTCAGGTGCTGGAGTGGGTGCCGAGACTAGTGGTAGTGGCTATTAGATATTACGTTTTTATTATAATCTGAAAACACTAATTTTAATTGTTATTATTCGTTTAAGACTTTGTTAAGGGATTGCCATGTAATTTAATTTCTATTGACTGGATATGTAAACTCCCAATTTATTCACCTTGCTCAAGGTTCAGTTTTATTGACTATTCAGTAAAGTGTGTTCCACCTTCTATACTTTCCGGCCCAATTGAATTTTGGAGTATTATAAAAGAAAAAAATATATATTTCTGCGTGGTTCAAAGTAATTTCTTCCGTATAGTTTAAAGTAAAAAGAGTATTTCAAGTTGCGTTTCGGGTTCGTAAAACTCGGCGTGTTATAGTCATAGATCTGGTAGAACGATCTGAAAACCAACCAAGTGGACATAGATCGGTTAAGGCAACCTGAGTACCTCATGAGTGGGCATAGATCGGAAGAGGTCGTGTAGGGAAAGAGTGTAGGCAATGGTGTAGA
>CAVNYN010203427.1:0-16382 GCA_963692815.1 Nyctanthes arbor-tristis | reverse complement strand
CCCCCCCCCCCCCCCCCCCCCCCCCCCCCCCCCCCCCCCCCCCCCCCCCCCCCCCCCCCCCCCCCCCCCCCCCCCCCCGAAATTCATTTTGGGGATTAAAATTCTTTTTGGTCTGGTTCCCATATGTGGCGCTGATTCAATGCCACATCCCCGGATCTAGTTTTAAAGATGGAATCAGATCTGTTTTCTTACAAAACCCTGTAATCTTTGTGGGATGGAGGAACTTCCTAGTTATTAATAGGAAATGAAAATTTTAATTATTATTACATTAAAATTGATATTTGTATTTGTTAGGGTAACGGATTTTTGAGTTAAACTAGTTGACTAGTTGTTGATGAGCTGTTTGCACTATGAATATATAAGAAAAATAATTCAATATATTTTATGTATTTTACGTAATGGAGGAAAAAAAGATATACTAAAGAATAATATTAAGTTCATTTTTTTTTTTTTGATACATAGGGATATAAGGGAGGGAAGGATAATTTAGGGAGGGGTAGCTTGATATGGTTTAAAGACGGGACCTCCAACCCAGAATGCAAGTATCCTAAACAATGGAGCACAATTCGAACCACTTTTGTTTTTGATACAATACTCCACTTTTGTTTTTGATACAATACTAAGTTCAATAATAATTTTGAATAAATCAATTTAATTCGAACTGAAGACTTAGGCCGCGGATATAATTTAGTGAAAAGCATAAACAATCATTGTACACGAAAAATTAATTTTTATTTTAGGTGTTTTACATATATGTATAAAAAAATATAGGGTAATTTACACTTAACGTTCCCAACATTTTAAGTATTTATAAATCACATCTCCAACCTTTAATTTTCCTTCTGTGTATCTTTAACATTTTAAGAAATCCCCAGTTTAATCCATAGTGATGGAAATTATCAATTTCGTATGTTAAATCATCGGCATTTTTGGTGAAATATAAAAAATAAATATTTTAATTTAAAAAAATTAAAAAATGGGGGCACGAGGCTGCCATTGGCTGCCAGAAATGACAGATCGGAAGAGCGTCGTGCTGCCATTTCTGGCAGCCATTTGATTGTCGAAAATGGCAGCAAGTGCTGCCATTTCCGACAGCACAGAGGGGAGACTCCCCCCAAAGGCTGCTGGAAATGGCAGCAAGTGTTAGTGCTGCTGCCATTTATGGAAGCCTTTTTTGGGGGCCCCATGTTTCTTTTTTTTTAATTTTTTTAAATTGAAATATTTATTTTTTATATTTTGCCAAAAATGCCGACAAAATTGACGATTTCCTTCACTAGGGACTAAATTGAGAAATTTTTAAAAAGTTAAGAACCTACAAAAGGAAAATTAAAGTTTGAGGATGTGATTTATAAATACTTAAAAAGTTAGGGACGTTAGGTGTAAATTACTCAAAAATATATGTATTTTAAAAGGGGTTAATTTCACATTCCGTCTCCAACCTTTGGCTTTAGTATCAACTAGGTCCTTAACCATTTTTTCGACTTGTTGGGACCCAAGCTTTTATAAATTCACACGGAAGGTCCTTTTTGACGGATTTTGTCAATATTATCGTTAATATGTCAATAAAATTACCGTTATACCCCTTAACTATTTTCTTTAGATTAAAAAACAAAAGATTTAAAAATAATAAAAAATAAGAAAAAAAAGAAAAGAAAACACCCCACCCCCACCGCACGCCACCTCACCCCTTTGTAAGAATAGCTGCCGGAAATGACAACCTTTTTTTTTTTTGTTTTTTGAAATTAACCCAAAAAAATTATAGTTTAATTTAAAAAATGCCCAAAAGAAAATTTGTAAATTGTGAATGAATAATTTAGCTCAATTAAATGTTTTTTTCCACGTATTCACAAGGAAAATTTGGGCTCAAAATAAAAAAAATGTTGCAAAGAATTTTAAACAACTCTAAAATGATATCGGAATCTTGATTAGATTTAATGACAAGTTTTGTGTAGGCAAAGAATATTAGACACCCACCGCAAAATTTTTGGCAGTTATTATAAGATATGATTACCACATATTAACTATTAAAAAACACAAGAGATTAATATCGTGACCAAGAGAACAAGTGGCTGTCCCTATTTTTCGGATATCTTTTTTAAGAATTTATGAATGCATTTAAGCAAAATTTGTAATGCCAAAAAAAACAATTCACAGAGTGTTTGTTTTTCTTCCTAAAACAACATTCTTAATACCAACGGGTTCGGTCTTGTCTGTTGGAACAAGGTCTGAACCCATAGAATCGAGGGGTTTGGCGGAGACCCTCGCCGAATAATTCAACGAAAAAAAAAAAAAGAAAAATTTTACATTTGTGTATATAGATATATTGAAGAAAATCAAGATGGAGGGATCAACTAAAGTAAATGCAATTATTTTGGTCTTGTTTTTGGCTTTTTCTGTTGCGGGTTTCACTGGCGCTCAAAGTGATATGCACCAACACTCCGATGAGGTTTGGGAGAGACGAGCCGCAGAAGCATGGAACCGGACGCTGAAATCTTATGAGCCACATCCAGAAAAGGTAGTCATGCACCTCAACGAACACGTTCACAGGTATTTTAAACCCCTCAACCTCCCTGTTCATAAGAATAGATTATTCGGATTTCATTTTATTATTCGCGGAATGGGTCCCACCGGCCTTCGAGGAGTGTGGGACCCACTCCTCTCACAGGCAGATCGAGGAAGGTCTGGGTGTCACAGAAATTTTCTAGAGAAAAGACAATTTGTTTATTTATTTATTAATAACTTGTCATGGTTGCAGGAGTTTAAAGGAAATTGGTGCTGATGAGGAAGCGAATGGCACAAGAAGGCAGCTAAAGAAGGCCTATACTGGGGAATGCATGGCCACAAACCCAATTGACAGGTGTTGGAGGTGCCAACCGAATTGGGCCGATAATCGTAAACGGCTAGCGGATTGTGCACTTGGGTTCGGTTACAAGACCACGGGTGGTAAGGCCGGGAGATTCTACGTCGTCATCGACCCTTCGGACAATGACATGGTCAACCCCAAACCCGGAACCCTACGTCATGCCGTGATCCAAAAGGAACCATTGTGGATCATTTTCCAACGTAATATGGTGATAAAACTAAACCAAGAACTAATCATGACGAGTGATAAGACGATCGATGGCCGTGGCGTGACGGTTTATATAGCTCATGGGGCAGGCATTACTATCCAATTTGTTAAGAATGTGATAATTCATGGACTTCACATTCATGACATTGTTCCATGCAGTGGTGGAAATATTAGGGACTCCGTTAACCACTTTGGATTCCGAACGAAGAGTGATGGGGATGGCATTTCAATATTCGGGTCTCAAGATATTTGGGTCGATCATGTTTCGATGAGAAATTGTTTTGACGGACTTGTTGATGCGATTCAAGGATCAACAGGGATTACCATCTCCAACGGCCACTTCACCGATCACAACGAGGTATTCATTCTTTTAATTTGTTCATTCATATCCTTCACTTATAATTTCTTTTATATATGTGTTGATTAATTTAGGTGATGCTTTTCGGAGGAAGTGATAG
Organism: Nyctanthes arbor-tristis; assembly: GCA_963692815.1. Lineage (NCBI taxonomy): Eukaryota > Viridiplantae > Streptophyta > Magnoliopsida > Lamiales > Oleaceae > Nyctanthes > Nyctanthes arbor-tristis. The sequence goes on along the minus strand of CAVNYN010203427.1, from coordinate 12,854 downwards.
CTATGATGGAGATGAGAAGATGCAAATTACAGTGGCTTTTAATCATTTTGGTAAAAGATTGGTACAAAGAATGCCAAGATGTCGATTTGGCTACATCCATGTTGTAAACAACGATTACACTCATTGGAATATGTATGCCATTGGTGGTAGCAAACATCCCACCATTATTAGCCAAGGAAATCGATACATCGCACCTCCCGAAACTCAAAATATCTACGCAAAAGAGGTACGTACTATGATTTACTCAACCTTAATTGGGACCAAGAGCTTTGCATGCACCTCGATCGTATATTGTAATGACAACGTAGTGTAGTCGTCAAGTAACCAGGGTAGTCTTTCCGTTTTCATTTTATTGAATGAATGAAGATGGACTGACCGTGCTCATATTCCTTATAAGTATTAGGCGACTTGACATAACAAGTCTTCAACTCGATTGATTATAACAAGTTGTCGAGAAATGCACGTAAATTATCATCGGAATGCAGGTGACAAAGAGGGAATATGCTCCGGAATCGGAATGGAAGCAATGGACATGGAGGTCAGAGGGAGATATGTTCTTGAGAGGAGCATACTTTGTTCAATCTGGAGACCCCAACTGGAGCAAGAAACACCCTGACAGATACGATAAGGTTCCTGCTGCTCCGGCTGTTCATGTCGATGAGATCACTAAATTTGCAGGCTCTCTTAATTGTATAATCGGAAAACCATGTTAATTTTTTTACCAACTTTTTGTTAACCAAAATTTTGTCAAAACTACAAATTAAGTTTTGAATCTTTTTGTTTCAAGGGAGGAGGGGAAAAAAGTATTATATGTATATATTATATAATTTCAATTTTATAATTGTAACTGTAATTAGGTTCATAATAATGAATTGAAATATGAGAATGCATATTTTTTTTGGCTTACCCTTAACGAAGGTGCAAAAAATATGTACTACCTCCGTCCTGATTATTTGATCCCATTTGCTTTTTTCACAAGGATTAAAAAACGTGTTGGAAAAGCAAATTTTGTAATCTGGATTCCTAATTTGTCCACATTTAATGAGTTGAATTCAAAATTAATAATTAAAGTATTAAATATGAATAGATTTGTCAAGAAATGCAAATTTGCCACTTTAAAATGGAAATGAGACTATATATTAGAGATATTTCAAAAAGGAAAATAGGACCAAATAATTGGAACGGGGTGATATATAGGTAATATAAGAAGAGGTAAGATAGCTATTCAATTTCCCTAGGAAATACAAATCTATAGTACATATATAGAGGAAAAAGTATGTATCCAATTTCCCTAGGATATATAAATCTATAGTACATATAGAAGGAAATTATATTGCCACTCCAAAATATGAACCCAAAACCATTAAGGGTGCCAAACAAAAAAGCCAAACCAGTCCACAAAAAATGTCTTGGATTTGTTTGATATGAAAAGCAAGAGGCTTGGATTTGGTTTTAAGAAATTTCAAACTATTTGAATTAGTGTTTGAAAAATCGTTTAAACTGAATCGAACCAATTTTTTATTTTTAACCAAAAAATTATTAATTTCTGAGTACAATCTACAGAAAACAATCTCAATGGACTCAATAATTAATTTAGATTTCTCGAATTGTTGCTAAACCATAGGCAATATAATATATCTCAACTAATATATGAATAATTAATGATTTAAGGATAAAATTTACTAGCTACACATCACTGAGATGGCAAAATAAATCTTGGGATAAGGGCTTGAGAGGGAAAAATAAGCCTTGAACACCAATGAGAAAATCTACAACAAGACTTGAGTATGAACAACAAACAGGGGCTCGTATCACATAAAGTGCTATCCTAAAAGTGATATTTGCGCCTTCTCATTGATGCAAGTGATTTAGGGTAAATAGTTTTAGCGCATTTACAAGTCTCAAATCAGATTTAGGAGGGCCCCAACCTGAACGGCACGGGGAATGCCCACCCCCTTAGTTAATGTGGCGGGGATGGGGTAAGAGCGTGCGGCCCAATTGCTTAGCGGGTAGGGATGAGTATTTCCTGACACGACCCGACCCGACCCATGCCCATTAAAGTTTTAATATTTAAATTTAATTGAATTAATAATTTTCAAGCAACAGCCAAGAAGATATTTGAACTAGGGACCTAAGCTGAAATGCAAGGTGCCATCAACCAAAGGGACCTAAGCTGAAATGCAAGGTGCCATCAACCAATTTGCATTTCGATTTTGAATTTTATTTGTTAAAAAAATATTCTTAACGGGTGGGTAACATGTATCCTTCTTCTCCCAAATCTAAATCGTACCCGCCCAAAACCCACCTGCCCTCTTCAAGAGATTAGCGGGCAAGAAAATGCTAATAGGGTAGGGAGTGAGAAACGCATACTTGAGCGGAACCCACCATGTTGCCATTAATTAGTAACCGAATTGCACAAGCACAATTGAAATCGGGAAAGGAACTTGAAGAACTTCTTTGAAAAGATTTAAGTTTGATGTTTATCGAAATGATTTTGAAGTTTGAAGTGTGTTAGTTGTCATTTGAATTACAAAATCTATCCGTATTTCACATTAGTTCAAACATGAAAAGTAGAGGTGTTAAGATCGCTAAAACTCGGGGGTTTATCTAATTGACCTTGTCAAATGGTATAATGATTTAATTGATCCATCACCAATAATTTAAAGCTAAATGACCCTTTCATATAATTAATAGTAAAATTGAAATTATAAATGTCCAAAATATCCTTCTAAGAAAAAATACTGAAATACCCCTTGAAGTTATGCGTCTTTACAGCATCAGCACCGTTACCTTCCTTCCAACACTATTCTTCATTTTCCAGCAATGTCATCTATCTTTGGCTCAAAAAACCGCAAAGTCATGCTATTAACGGTTGTTTATGGGCAGCTGATGATCAAGGGCGAAGCAAATGACTTCTATTATGCAGATTTTTTAGAAACTTTTGGTTCTTTTGGAAAAAGGGTGAAGAGAGGTGAAGAACTAAACTATTAGGTAGGTATTCTTGCTCTTTTTATTGTATAATAGTTGTGGTTACTATGATTTTATTTTTCTTTTGATATTGAAACTCCAGTCATTATATATTTTCCATAACGAATGTACAGTCGTGAAATGCTATGCATAACGATACTGCACTTGGTATCTGTTTTTATTTCATAGTCGTTTTGAATCGTAGGATTTCCATTTTGACATGATATTAAAAGTGTAAGGATAATATATTAATCGCAGCGACTGTCCAGTCGTGGTGTACCACCTGTAACGATACTGTAATTGTTATCTATCTTTTTTTTTTGTCAACTTTTAGTTAAAATCTAATATGTTTCTCGTATATTGCAAATGAGTAATCATTAATTTGTAATTTCATTTTTCCTTTTTTTTTCTGCGGTGATTGATATTAGGAGAATGGTGTGGGTACAAGTCTGCCACTACTAAAAAAGCTAGATAGGTGTGGAAATATGAAGAGAACAACAAAGAGAGTATCAATGTTATTTTTAGTTGCACGTGTGTTTAAGAGCATGTTCTTTGTGTTTAGCACTTGGCTGAAACATTCATTAGGTGTAGAAACTGCTGCACGAATCAACAATCGTTCTTGAGATCAAAAAACGATACTTCAGTCAGTTTATGAATTGATAACGCTGCCACAGTTTCACAGGTGTGTGTAAAACATATTACATCTAATACTTACTGGAATCAACACCCTCAAGTGTCTTTGAAAGTATTCCTACGTTTCGGTCCATGGCACATTCCTTTATTAAGCACATAATAAAGATCGAAACAGCGACCGTGCCAGAAACACAGAAACAATATTTCAGTCGTTTTACGCATCTATCATAGTTTAATGAGTTTAATTTCATAAAATTGTGTATCATATGTTTTTGGACAAACATTCACTGTAATCAATAGTTTAAGGTGTGTTTAAAAATATGTCGTTTGCATTTGGCACTTGGCGGCTGGACCATTCGTTAGGTGTAGAAAACAACACGAATCAACAGTCGTTCTTGATTTTTGAAACGATACTTTAGTTGGTTTATGTGTCGATCAATATTGCAACAGTTTCACAGGTGTGTGTAAAATATATTACATCTAACACTCACTGCAATCAACACCCTCATGTGTGTTTGAAAGCATTCTTACGTTTTGGTCATTGGCGGGATCTTTTATTAAGCACATAATAAAGATCGTAACAGCAATCGTGCTAGAAACATAGAAACAGTATGTCAGTCGTGTTACACATCTATCATAGTTTAATGAGTTTAACTTCACATAATTATGTATCAATGATTTTTGGACAAACATTCACTGTAATCAACACCTTAAGGTGTGTTTAGGAGTATTTTCTTTGTGTTTGGCACTTGGTTAGACCATTCATTACTTGTAGAAATCAACATGACTCAATAGTCGATCTTGATTTTGTAACAACAATCATTTCAAGGGCCCTCATCGTTTAAACCCCTCTCTTCATTGAACTATGGGCGTTTGGCAACTCAATTTTATAGACGACTTTGTTTATAAACCAATTTATTAACAACCAGTTCATAAAAACTTAACAAACACATTGTTATTTAAATGATATCAGCAATTAGTATAACGGTGTATGTCTAGTCTGTGTAGGCTAGTGTGCCTTTTTAGATATGCTCACGTGCGCAACGGTTGTCTTCATAGAAGTTTCATATTATATACTTGTTAGTGTTGAGGCCATTTGAATCCATTCATGCTCTTATCTCTCCGTAAATGGTAATATATCCATCAACATGCTGAACTACGAGTCATGTTTTAAGCATTTTAGCACATCACGATTGAACTTTCATTCCTTCTTAGCTAGTATCATTTTAGGTATTCAGCTTCCTTTAAACCATTGCCTTTGCGGATTACCTTATTCAATTCACTTAGCATGATGAAACTGGTGCATGTTATATCCGTGTAGCTTAGTGTGCCTTTTTTAGCAATGCACACTCAAATCAACCTCACTGTCAAAGAAAAACCAATGCAGATTCTAGCAAGAGATGTCAAGAGTTTACGAAACAAAGACATCCCCATTGCAAAGGTTTTATGGAAAAGTGAATCTATAGAAGAAGCCATATGGGAAAGAGAAGATGAACTTCAGAAAAATTACCCTGAGATGTTTAGCTAAATTTCGAGGACGAATTTTTTTTTTTTTTTTTTTAAAGGGGTGATGGTAATGTGTACTATATTTTTAAAATAAATCTATCTATTATATTTCCCCTAGTTGTTAAGTATAATATTTTTCTTTATTTCATTTAAAAGTTGACATACAGCATCACCCCCAACGGTGATAAATGGTTAATTGTAGGATAATAGGGTGACCTCTAGGGGTTACTGAGGCTATCATCACTTGTTGACGATAGTAAAGGATGAGAAAACCTATTCCACACCGCCTTATCTACCTTTCACATTCTACAAAAATGAGGTAAAAAGGAGAAGGATAGAATTCAGATAGCAACAGAAGAAGAATATATTCACATTCCAGGAGAATAGGGTGAGTAGAGTTAGGAAAGTGCCTTCTCATTTTTTTGAAGATAAGCCATGATTAACTCTCATTTCTTTTGAATTCATTGTTGCTAAAATATACGGATTCGGTTAAGTTTTCTTGCCATTTGAAAATTATGAACTTCTCTATTCTCTTCTTTATAAAATTTTTTATGTTGAAAGAAAGATGTTGAAACCTTGATAAAAAATAAAGATTAAATTAACTACGCTATCATCTGGGGAAAAGTACCCTAAAGAGAACTCGATAGACCTATAAATGATTTAGAAGTATAAAGGGCAACTGCTAAAAGAAATGAATTCTATGATGAATAAATGCTATAGCAAAAGTATAATGTTATTCAAGGCCCCATTACGATAAAGTCTCAAGGTAGTATGGGAGAACAAGAAAAAGAATGTAAAGATTTGATGTATACCCTGTGATATTTTGGCGTAATTAGTTTAATCATATGGTATGACAATGCCACATTTGCACCTCCGCTAACTGAACTTATGTTCACCCCAAATGTCTTTTGTTTTTTTTTTTTTTTTTTAAGGAAATGGAACGGGACTATCTGGTGACTATCAAGGGGTGGACCATTCAACCTGAACAATATGAATTCCGTTGGCTGTCGATTTGCAGCATGTGGTCCTACGAGCTACTAGCACTTGCTGGAGACTATCGATGGGAGATGACTGTTAACACGACCAAAATTTTTGATTCTCGTAATCGCGTGCTTAAAGGGATTCCCATGGATTTTGAATTTAACTCCTTAGTTTGATATATGTACCTGTGATAAGTAATCAGTAATACTCTTGCCTAGTAGAACTTATCTAATTATCTAATGACTTAGATAAGTATTACAATAAAGACTTTTTCTAAGGGACCCATGAATCCCTAATGGCAGTTATGGTGACTTTTGTAATATGGAAAATGTATGGAACCCTATGTATGACTCATTATGAGCATTGTTTGATTGATTACTATTCTTTGTAATCTCTGAATTAATTTAGAAATATTTAAATTTTAATGAGTTAATAAAATAATAATAAGAATCATAAATAAAATTTGGGTTGCGACAACTGCACTTGCATACAGCACCCATGGACAACCTTTAGCACAACAAGCTCTAACTCTGGTCTTGTCATCCTTCTTGATGACTATTGCTCGAGCCTGTTTCATGGCATATTGAATGATCAAATCATTCAAAATCTTCAGTACCTTCTTGCTCCTGTATACGAACCCTGAAGAAGCAAAAACAAGTGGTTAACTGCTAGGGAAATACAGAATATGAATAGAAGAAGTAAGCTTCAGAAAGTTCCGAGTTTATGAACCAACAAAAGTAAGACTTCTATTTCTACGAATTGTATGTACAATTAGACTTCTTATTAGCACATCACCTATGTTAGAAGCCAAAAAAATAATTATAATCCTTAACAATTTTGCCTTGATACACGTGAAAACAAAAATGAACCGATCATGACCAGTTCTTAATTTTGGAAGGAAATAAACTAAAGTTAACATGATTCAATGATTTTTAGATGCAAGTAATTAAATTTAAGTAAAGCTTATATTCATGCACGTAAAACTAAATAAGCATCAAAAAGTTCCAAGTCAATGAACTAATAAACAGAGAAAGAAAGAAGGAAAACAGTTAAAATAAATAAACATATCAAACTCGCATATCAACTAATTACAAACTAGTTAGATGAGCTAAACAAAGTAAGAAACCTGTTAAACCAATTAGAATATTTAGAAGCATATCAACTAATAACAAACCTTAACAAATTTGCAACAACACATAAGAAAACAAAAAGGAACCAATCATCACAAGTTCAATATTTTGGAAAGAAATAAACTAAAGTTCAAATGATTTTGTCTTCTATAAATGCAGGTAAAATTCTGGAAGGATAACATGAATTGAATTTAAGTTATGTTTCATTTTAGAACTAGCTTCATTAACTTTTTGGTTGTTAAATAAGATTCTACTACATGATCTTCTTGATAACATTCAAATTTAGGCTTTTTAGATCTCTCTCCCGTTTCCTGTTATGGATAGGACAGGTTCTTAGTATGACTATAATCATTCTCCACTTCTTGCTCAAATGGTTATCACCATCAGTTGTCTCACAATTAATAGATTTACTATGCAAAAAATAATGTTTCAGTTGGATTTCAATTGAATAAAAAAACTTCCAAATTTATGAACAATATTTCTTCGAATTGTAATGCAACTATATATGACACTGAAATTGGTTGGCAAACTAATGGGCATGCACTCCCGCAGTAGCTAATTTCTTCAAGATCCCGTAATTATTGCAATTACATGTCGTATAAAATAGGTTAGGCTGTCCTAGTTAACTACCTATAGTTGAGGGACTTGAAGTGTAAATATGTCCAATCAGTTTCATGCATGCAAAAATAAGTGATTGTTTGTACCTCTTTAACACTTCTCTTTATAATTTCACCTACCACTGATTTGACTATTGATTTGACAACTATTCATTTGTAATGTCAAATTTCTTTTAAATCTACACCACTCATTTCACCAACTTATAATTTCTCTTTATAAGTTACATGGATAAAGAGAATCAAACAACCACTTAGATTAATTAGGATACCTTCTTCAAACGGTCCTTCGTTGCTGTTCTCTGGTCCAGTGTAGATGCACTCCAGTCTTCTGTTCTTTTCACTAGATCATCATTGCTATGAATGCTTGCTAAATCATCTGAGCCAGCAAACTCGCTTCCCTCATACTGCATATGGTGATCATCATACCACTCATAGTTGGGTTGTGTGGGATCTCCACCTCCAACAGGAATTGTCATGGGCTCTTGTTTGTAGTCTGAGTCGTCGAAAGAGTCAACAACATGGTCAGGCTCGCCCTCCATTGCAGCATCAAACTGGAAACTTTGTGATCCACCAACATCTTCAGTTCGGCTTGCACTAGCTTTTCCATTTACTGCTACACCATAGTTAACCCTTTTCTGCTCCATTCCCAAAAGAAGTGTTAATTTGTTCCATCCTTGCCACCCAAATTGCAATCCATATCTCCAACTCCACTGCCATCCATTGACACGAACCTCATGAATGCTTCATTGTCATTTAAGATGTCACGCCACGCGTCCAGTTCTACTTCAATTTGACCACCACTAGCATCTTAATTAAGAAGCAACCGGAGGGTGTGAACCAGGCAATTCTTGGCTAATGGGAGCCTCAACTTGCTCTCTTATCCACTCATTGACATGAACCTGCTGCCCGTCCTCCGCATCACCTACCTCCGGCTCAATTAATGTTTCCCCACAATCATCATCATCCTCCTTAATTACCGGTGCGCAATTTGTAGAGTCAGATCTTCCATGGTCAATACCCCAATCATTGACCTCTTCGCTCAAAGTAACCCTTTGCATATATATATTTGACTCCACAGTTTCTCCTATGCCCATTTTAATACACTACCGTGCCAGTCACTCAATGAAGCAAACTTCAATTGACTTACAAATCTCCAGATCACGAACCATAAACCGGACATCACTGTCTGTCATCAGCCACATTAGTATTTCTCTGAGTGAAAGTCTAGGCCACCTGTAGACATATCCCAAAGGTTGGCGAAGGTCCAAGCTCTCGGCAGTGGCATCCAACTCAATCCTCGAGAAAAGATCTGCATCAATGTTGTCGACATAATCAACCTTTCCTCTAGCGTATATGTCATTCTCTAGCTTTATCAAAAACATTCCTCCATAGAAAACTTTTATGACGAATAATTTGAAATGATTATCTGTTAAAATAAAAGGGATATAAAATATTTACCATCAGAAAATAGAGCAGCAAGTTTACAGCAAGAAAAAAGCTTATTAGACGAAGGTATATTTAGTTTGTTAGAGCACAAAATGAAGGCTGTGGTATATTTAGTTTTCCCAAACTCTATTCTATCCGTGCTTAACGAAGAATCAAAACAAGTAGGAGAATCATTTAAAAATGGAATCAAGCTACTGTCTGATTTTCTTCGAAAAAAGTTACAGTAACAAGTGATGTATCTATAGCTAGCTGAATCTGTTAACGAAAATGGTTTAGGATCTTAGCGTCAGAAATGGAATGTCCAAAGGTTCTGTAAGATTATATATGTTTTTCTGTAAGATTCTGTAATGAAATATAGAATATGGAAAAAAAAATAGACACCCTTTTGCTTAACCACTATTCAGCCGCTATAGGAAATTCATATATTAATTGCAGATTGTTGGAACCCTTGCTACCCCCAAAAGAAAACAGAATGGCCCACGGTTCCTTTTTACGCCCCAGAACCAAATTTTCAGCTACATTTAGTACAAATTTGAGCCACATTCAGCACATTCCCTTCTCAAAATTAGGTGTAAAGCAATGATTTTTCACATGACTCTCGCTCTTAATGTAGTTTGGCGCCACCTCATGCTCCCTTCGCAAAGTGTAATTCATCCTCACTTGGATACAACGTCGTCAACCACCCATATAAACCCCCTTCAGAGTTCCGGTCGTCTTTTTTAACTGGACAGATCCGGCCACCGACTTGTATGGTTGAAATCGCCGACGGTTTTACACCTTGAGATCGAGCAGAGGGCAGGTTTCTTGGCGTTGGGTGTTGGAAATACGGTCTTGATTATTTGATTTCTTTGAAAGACATATTTAATGATAAGCTATGGGTAATGTCTTTTTTTCCGCTGTACCAAAAATGCCCTTGACTTAGTTTTGCCAATTATGTTGCAGACAGATGGTAAACGGCTGATTAGAAGACTTCCGTTAATACGGACCTGATCGGAGATTTATGTAAAGGTTGAGGACCCATAAAAGGAAAATTAAAGGTTGGAGATATGATCTCTTAATAGTTGAAAGGTTGGGGACGTTAGGTGTAAATTACCCCCTAAAAAAAATGGAAGAATGTGCAAACGACGTCGAGACGACGGGGTGAATAGTGAATCCCCAACTTGCTCTTTTATATGTAGAGGAATATATAACTAACATGGACTATTTTTAAACTTTGTATTGGATGCAAAGTAATTGTGCAAGTTACCGTATTAAACTTCTTTAACAAGTTGAGGTGCAAAATAAAAAATATAGAAGAAGTCAACGAATTATAGTTGAAGTATAAATCCAAATGGGTAAAATGAATTGAATCAACAAAAACTTCACATGAGTTAATTCAAATCGGCAAAAAGTTAAACTTTCCATGTCTAATAGGAAAAGTTACAAATACAAACTTTACATGGCATTTCTGGGATTAAACGTGAATACCCTACAGATATAACAACATATTATAAATTTCTTACTACAAAATGTTATAACACAAAATGATGATGTTTCTACAAATTCTACAGGAATTAATAAGTTGGAAGAGCACTAAAAGACACAAACAATCACCAAGTAAACTTGTTGATGCTCCATAAGATATAATTAGTAATCATTGAGTTTCCGAACATTCCTGCTCTTTGAATACTATTAAAGGGGTTGATATTGGCTAAAATCTCTCTTCCGAGTTTCAACTTCTCCCTATTGTCAGCAAAAGATTTCATGGTAACAGGGGAAAAAGTTTATCATTTCCAGAACTAACAACGGATCCAATGAGATGAGTTGTCGACAAGTTTAGAAAGCCGAACTTATTTTATTTCTTCATGAATGAAAAATAATTTATTTTTAAACTTACAACATGTTTATATATTTGCTAAACCATTAATAACAATTGAAAAACTGAAACTAAATACACAAAAGACTATTTCTAAAATAAAGCTCCACCTCCCACTAGTGATAGCAACGGGTTGGGTTCCGATCCGCCCCGCCCCACCCAGTCCCGTGACCCCGCCAAAATTCAAGGCAGATCGGGTCAGGATTTCTGACCCGTTTAGCATTTTTAATATTTTTTTATTTTTTTGCTATTTTTCCATAATTTTTCTATTTAATTTTAATTACTTTAATTTAAACAGGGCGCGGCGGGGCAGTTCGGGTCGACCTTGACCCACCCCGCCCCACCAACCTGCGGGGCGAAAAATTTTGCCCCGTTCGGTTTGGGGCCCACGGGTTCTCGGGAAGGTCGGTTCAAATTGATATCCCTACCTCCCCAAATAATAATCACTACTATATAAAAGGTAGAATCCATATAAAACATTTAGATTCCACCATTGCCCCTACTTTTTTTTTCTTTAATTCCTTTATATTGTCCATTGACTTTATTTCACCCTATTTATTCATTATATTATTACACTTCAATAGTTTATTCTATTTTGTCCCTAATCTTTATCATTCATTTTAATATAGCATCACTAAAGTGATCCAATCCAATCAAACTATATCGCATAATCTTGATGCTGAGAGCTGAATTGCAGAGTTCCATCATCTATCACCTCAATTCAAAAATTCAAAATGGAAACATTAAGCAAATAAATCCAAACTTTCAGAATGTACACACAGCAAAAGCCTTTGCATGGTAAATGGTAGATGCCAGTTTTGTTATTCAAGACTGCATAGCTCAAAAAATATTTAAATAAAATATGTTTATCGTGTATATAAGCGAAACAGTGGCGGCAATAAGGTAAAATCAATACAATACTTTTTAAATTCATAAGTTTCATCAATTTGAGAAATTATCAGTATGATAATATCTTTTTGATGCCTAAATTCAAACTTACATGTATCTGTAAGAAATTTCGCTTTTAGTAATCAGTGGATGGGTTCCTTACAATCTATATTTACAGCTGAGATACATTTGCCAACAAGGTACAAGGACAAACTGTACCTCATTTTGAAATATATCCTTCAAAGTATGTTTTCTCACATGAACCACTATATATATATATATATATATATATGTTGCGCTTTCACACGGAGTTCCAATGCAAACAAACGTATTGGTCAAATGCGATGACAAAAGCTAAAAAATTTGTAATGTTGACCAAAAAATATAATGTATAGAAAAATGCTTTCACAATAAAATATTCTTATAAAAATTACATATATTAAATATATTCATTATAACATACAACGTCGTTCCAGTAACTACTAATAATAATAAATAGATAAATAAACAAAGTAAAGCTCATTTAGCATGTCAAGATGTAATAATACGATAATACACCAATTTGCTTCAACCTAATACTATCAAAATATCTTTAATAGGGAGTTGGTGAAGCCACTTCATCCATCTAGAAAGAGATATGGTGACGAGTTTTAATAGCCATTAAATATCATAATAGACCATAAATATACACCACAAATATGTTGACATTAAGATGTCAATAAAAGCTAAAGGTAACGCATAGTGTGATAAGTCTATTGAACTAAAATCACGTTTACAAGAAAATAAGAGCGTCATGGAAATCAAGTCTTAACTTCAAAGAAGAAACTTGTG
>CAVNYN010203421.1:0-12544 GCA_963692815.1 Nyctanthes arbor-tristis | reverse complement strand
ATGAAGAGCCCCCCCCCCCCCCCAAAAAAAAATAATAATAATAATAATAATAATAAATAAATAAATAAATTTAATTTGATTAAAGCATGCCTTAAGACTTAAGAGGCACCAGGCACAATTGATTCTCAAGAAAAAGATTACAGATATTTTGAATTGAAACGTTCAAAAAATACATCAATACAAACAGGAAAACAGTACAAAGTCAATGTGGAAAAAAGGAAAAAGTTGAAATATGAATCACACACTCCCTCCATCCCATTTACTTTGTCCACGTTTCCTTTTTGGTTTGTCCCATTTACTTTGTCATGTTCCTATATTTAGTATCATTTTCTAGATTCATTGACAAGTATACCCATGTTTACTCTTGAAAATGTAAAACTACTTTTTGGAATATGTCGAACATTAAATAAGGGTATTTGAGGAAGGAAGTTTGTAAATTTCCTTCCCCAATACTTTTCTCGATCCCTGTGTAAAAAGCAAAGTGAAAGAAGTAAATGGGACGGAAGGCGTACCACTTTTACTAGGCAACAGAATAGCCACAAGAATAAGAACGCATGTACGTAAAATGTGATCAAATAAGAACGTGTAAATTTTTAGAGAACCTTATAACATATACAATATCGTGTAAAGAAGCTAAAAAAAATTAATATAATTAAAAAATTATTAGTTTCATTGACTCTCAAGTAGCTGATATCTATCATGCAAAGTCTCCCTTTTGAGGCAATATATCAATTGCAGAATTACTCCTAAATAACTTGCTCTCAAATATTCTTAGGGAATAGGGACAATGTTTTTATGAACTAATATCGTATCAGAAACTTTTGCATAACAAACAAAATTATGTCACCTTCTTGAAGTGCATCGCAAACTTCTTCTGTAGTCACATTTAATGCTTTGAGAAGAATAGACAGATTTTGCGACTTCTTTGAATCAATTATCTGGATATATTGGGTAGACGGATCTTGGGATGAAGACTCTTTCTTGAGTACGTTCTTGTCTTTCTCGGCAGTGGCATAGCCGAATAGAGATTCTATCATCTCTTCATTGAACCTGTTCATAAAAATTTTTAGTTCCATGCATAAATTAACTAAAAAACAACACTAGGGCGAGGGGAAATACTTACTGGAAAGAACCTGATTTGATTTGATGCCAAACCATTGACTGATCAGGGTTGGCCAAAACCTTATCCCAGAAAAAGGGTTTCAGTTTAGTTTTAGGACCACCAGCATACTGTTCATCCATTGAAGTAGTTGATGATGGATGATGCGGTCCAAGAGGCGAAGGTCGTGCCTTTGGCCCTAGGGAAGGGGGCCTAGGTGGATGGCCTCCACTAGGTGGAGGAGGTGGAGGACGAGGACCAATCTTAATGCCAGACGGTATCGGAGGGGGAGGTGGTGGTCCACGTGGAGGAGGGCGTGGTCCACCAGATAAGGGATTTAGAGGAGGAGGTGGTGGTACTGGGGGTGGGGCTGCAGGAGCGGCTCCAGTGCCTCGAGGTGGCATAGGAGCATCTGTCCTTCCAGGTGGCGATGGTACAGGGGGCGGGGCAGCAGCAGCTGTAGTGCCTTGAGATGGCATAGGATGATCTGTCCTTCCAGGCAATGATGGTACAGGGGGGGGACCAGCAGCAGCTGTAGCGCCTCGAGGTGGCATAGGAGGATCTCTCCTTCCAGGAGGTGGCTTCAATGGAAGCGGTCCTGGTGCACCCAACACTCCATGTGGTAAACCTGCTGAATCGTCGACTGGTTTGATAGCAGCTCCAGCAGTCGCTCCAACTGGAAGCTCAATTTTTGAATCACTAAGATAATGTGACTCTGCATAGAAACTGTGACCATTTTTGTTTTCATTAAACTTGCTCGTAAATGATGAATCACCAAGCTTGTCACCATTTACTGAAGTTGCCAGACCAAATGACTTCTGTGGAGAGGCTGAAAAATCAAAATTCACAACAAATTCAATGCAAGAAGATGCAATATAATCTCTTAAGAACAACTATTAGGAGATGCAAATTCACCAATTGAATAGTCGCTTAAGCTTAAGCTGAGAAGAGGTCTTTCATCATTTCTTCCCCGTGAGCCAGTCCCACAGAACCTACGATAGCATAAGAAGAGCAGTACAGCAACAGCAAGTGTCACCCCAGCAGTTACAACAACTGCAATAACAACAGTTTTCTTGTTGCTCTTTTGCTTGTCTGGTTGTACGCCTGAAGCAGAATTTGGATCTATAGAAGATTGTTTACCCGCCAGAGGGGGGTCTGACACGCCAAATTTTGGAGGGAAAAATGGTCGTAATGGAGGGCTAGCAGGATGCTGTACATTAGGAGATATTGAAGGTGCTGGATCAGGGGATGAAATTGCCGGGGATGGAGCAGGTGCGTCTCCTAAACTCTGAGTTAGTTTGCGGCGCCCAGATGGACCAGGTCCGAGAAAGTACGTCAAATACCTGGTGTAGCAAGTTTTGACACCTTTCTCTTCTCCAGATCTCTGAAATGCAAGCTTTTCCTCCATTAAACAATCCAAAAGAATTTGTTTAAGATGAGGGTGTAAAACACCCGCAGTTTGATGGGCATCTTTTTTGGGTGATGGCCTGTGATTCATAAGTTCTTTGCTTAAGCTAGACCATTCCTCTGGGAGATATGTTTCAAAACCTACAGCCTTTTGGATGTGTATCAACTCTGGCCTACAGTGTGTCCATAATGACTGGGCCTGCAACATAAGAATTCATTCGATATTGGTTGTGCATTCCAGAATCTACATATGGATGAACATATGTGGAATTTCAGATTACAGTCAAGTTTGTGCCTAAAATTTTACTTTTGAAAAGCAAAGAGCACAGGAGAAATCAGCATGCTTTGATAAAAGATTAACTTGCTCCACGAATAAGTTGCTGAATTAGACTTGGAAATTGAACATGTTTCTAAGAATAAAAATGTCAAATGATTGCTTTTATAACACGAAATCACTTTATTAGCTTAATAATATATATATATATAATACTGACGAGACATTGATAACCTATAGATATCTATAATTGATGAGATGTCTAGATATGATTAAATTGAGGGGAAAAGGAAAAAAAAAGCCCTTGATGCCAAAGTAATAATACCAATAGGTAAAAAGTTAATGAAACAGTTTAACGCTGCATCATACACATTTCATGAAACTTGACTCTCGAAGCAAACCCATTTCACAATTATCAAATGTTCTATTAACGCAGCAAGCTTGTGCAACAGATCATCATCAACATCCATTTCTAAGTCCTGCATCGTCATATAAGTTCTGAGAAGAGAAAAAACTAAATGAAAGAAAATGTAAAGAATATATATAAATTGATGAAGTGTGGAACATCTATACCTATACAGAAAATGACATAAAAACAAATTAACATGCTATGACTAAACCAGTTCTGGGAGGTAAAATATCCAATCTTCTTTCATAAGCAACCGCTGAAAATTATAACTGGTTAGTTTGCACAGGAAGCTATCTCCATGCTTTCCCAGAGAATCTATTTGACTAGACTATCATACCATTTCTTATAAAAGAAGACAGTGATGAAGGATGAAGGAACAATTAGGAAAACAATCTCAATTCGATTCCACTAATTTTATCCTTCAAAAGAATTATTACTCTCTTCTTTGGTCATGTTAGCAAGGTTCTAAAAGGTGTAAAGTGTGATAAAGCATTGAGGTGAAACTTCAAGCTTTTAAATGATGAGTGAGCTTTAAGCAAAATAGAAATGTAAAAGAAGTACAAAGCATGACTAAGATGTATGCCCAAGCTTAAGTTTATGCGAGGTGTAAGAAAGCTTTATAGAACACTGCTCTTTAGTAATAGCGGATGTTTGATTTGAATTATGGTTTTGAATTATAAGGAGTAAATTATAATGAGATAAAATATGTGATGAATATTTAATTGGTGTCTGAAATGTGTGGTTGTAATTGAGTAACACATTAGTGGTAAGCAAAATTATTAAAGCAGAAATGAGAATGAGAATTAAACAAGTGCATAAATGGAGAAACATATTATGGGGAAACTAAAAATGATTCTTCATTTTCTAACTTCTAAGTATTAAGTGAAGATCTGGAGAGATTGAGATCACTTTGACCACCATAATCTGGAGATCTCTAGAAATTAATGATTGAATCATGAATTTTTGGGTCTATATATATATATATATATATGTATAGGAGACTGCTGGTACAAACGTAAGAGAGAGTAAAAAGAAAGATGAGAAAATGAGTAGTAAAGAGTGAGAATAAGTGATCGGTTGGTGTGACATGAAAGTGGAGAGAGAATGAGTGCATAAATAAACGTGTGAGATAGTGAGTGTAAATGTATGTTAGAATTAATTCATATTTGCAAGATTGCATTTGTGAGTTGAATGATAAGTGTCTATATTGTACAACATTTTATGAGTGTTTGTTTAAATAAAATAAGCTTTTTACGTGCGCCCAAAACTCTACAAGTGACATCAGAGCTGGTTTAATGCGGGTCGAATGGAGGCCTAGTATTTCCAGAGCACAACAATCAACGGGAGATTCTTTTTGAGCTTTGTGGGTTTGTGGACAAATTGACATTATGAAGCTGGCTTGGCTATGTGGAGGTTAAATCAGTCTCAGCGGATGACCTACAAGTGGTAGCTGGAACCAGAGCTCAATAATCATGATTCCACCCCATGAATGACATGAATGCATTCATATCTACAAGGCTACGACTTCTGGAACTAGTTGGCGGAGATAAGGTCGAGGCTTTGAGAAAAGCCATGTTTGAGCTCGAAACAAGAATAGACAGAGAATTGTTAAAAGAGCATAACAGATATAGATACACCAAAGAAGGTGTCAGAAACCTTGGTGGAACTATTTACTAAGAAAATGAATAATGCAGCTCCTTGAGAATGAGGTACTATTAATCAAGCAAGACAAGATGATGGTGTACGAGTACTTCAACAAGGTAAAACTCTCTGTCACAATCACTAGTCAATGTTAAAAATTTGTTGGCTGACAGAGAAATAAAAGGTTGCTCGCACCTTCACTAGTCAATGTTAAAAAATTGTTGGCTGACAGAGAAATGTTAACCAAGCAAATGTTCAGGGCATCATCAAAGCAGCAGCAGCAGGAGGAGGAGGAGGAGGAGGAGAAGAAGAAGAAGTTATTAAGCTACAGATGGGAGAGGACGACCGTCTCCATAATGTACGTAAAATACTGACCTGTGTCATGCATGTGGCAAACAAGGTTACCATGCTCGAGATTGTTAGTTTAGAAAAAGCCAATGATATGCAATATAGTAACTAACCTATGATGAGCAAAAGGATACTAAAGTAAAGAATAGTGGATGCTTTGGTGTTTATTGCAACAATTGAGGAAGCTCACGAGAAGCAATTCAGCTCACATATAGAGAAAGGATTTGAAGGAGTTGTGTTTCTACCTCTATAATTTGATTATGACGATGATTGTTTTAACGGCTCAAAACGGGACAAAGTGTTCTATGGAGACTCATCTTGGTGGATATTGGACAAGGTAGAATCACTATGTGCACAGAGAACAAAGAAGATGAGTTGCTCAGGAAGTTGAAGATGCATTATACCCATCATAATTGAAATAACACAAAGTCATAAGGAAGTTGAAGATGCATTATACCCATCATGCTTAACCCATTATCTTTATACTCAAGGCATATGTTTGACTTGCCCAGATGGTAGTGGATTTTACCGTCATAATCATTCGAGGAGTGACAATAAAGAGGTGAGAAGAGTAGATCAAAATCCTTATAAAACATAGGTACATTGAAAATTGTTGCAAGAGGAAGAGGTTGACTTAAGCTTACAAGAAGAGATCAAGATACTTACGAATCTACAAGGAAAATCAAATAAAGAGGTGGAACAATATCGCAAGTATGCTAAGGAAATCATGGAAGAATACAAGAGTACGAAATAGATAAAGAGACTAAGCGGCACTTAAAGGAGTAATCAAGCATAAGTGACCAAGAAAATCGACAGCATGGAAGAAAGAGAGACTGAATGAGTTGGTACACTCAAGATTGGGAGATATATAGATATGTCTCGAAGTAACTGAAAGAGTAGACTTAAACTACGGAGCTACTGTTGAACGGGAAACTTGAGAAACCACTACTGACTTTAGGAAATTTTAGAATTTGCTAGACTTATGTCCTCATTCTTTTTCAAGAAGAAAATTCTGGAGATTAATCTTAAATTCTTAATCACTTTCACCACCATAATTTGGAGACCTCCAGAAACTAGAAAGGCAATGGAACCACTGATTTTTAGGTCTCCATATATGGAAAACTACATGAAAAAATGTAAAAGAGAATGAGAACGGAAAAGATTAGTAAATGAGTAAGTTAAGAGTGAGAGTAAGTGACAGGGATGTGGAGATTGATAGGGGGCTGCACTAAATAGTTAAGAGAGTTTAGAGTGAAGAGTAAGCTTGAGCGGTGAGTTTAAGAGTTAGCGGAGTGGAGAGAAAATGACTGCATGCATAAGCAAGTGTATAAGATAGTAAGCCTGTCTTAAATTTAATAGTTGGAAGAGTGTTTTGTGAGTTAAGTGTCTCATTAAACAATAATCTTGTGTGTTTGTTTAAATAAAATAAGCTTCTTTCATGAGTCCAAACTCTACATTAAGAACTCTCTTTGGGAGAAGTCTTCTAGCCACGTACCAAAAGAAACACTTTCTAGATAGGATAATGGCAAAATGGAAAAATCTTCATGATGGAAACATCTTCTAGCTTCACCATTATATTAGAACACAGACTTAGTAAAGAATTACTCGTCTGTCCCAAAAAGATATTCCCCTTCTATTTTTCACACAAATTAAGAAAACTCAATTAATGTTGTTGGAAATGTACAATTTAAGAATGTATTTCCTAATATGTCCTTTGGTTTATTGAATATTTCACTTTACATCTTCTTTATTGTGGCTTACCATGCACAATAAATAGGGTATTTTAGAAAACTAAAAAGTAAAATAAGGAAAGGGGAATATAATTTGGGACAGACAAAAAAAGAATAGGGGAATATCTTTTTGGGATGGAGGGAGTATATAGGAACATAAAGGTATTCTACAACACAAGACTAAAAACTTGAATAAGCAAAATCAAAGGTTTGAATAAGGTTTTTTGGTGGCACAGACATAGATTTTGAAGATGACATAGAACTGCATTTTTCCATCAAAATCATATGGTTTCCCCACATGGAAATGAATCTCTTCGGGTCCATGCTGCTTAAAAAGACGGGCAACCATCTTCCAACAAAACTATCTATCTAATCATTGCACCTAAAATAGCAATACATGAACATATATACTTAAACATACGTATTATGTACACTTAAACCGCATGTATTATGTATATTGCATAAGTGCGAAGAAGAGAAAGTTGGAGCGAAACAAAAAGTACCATCTCCTGATTTATCTCTCCAGAGGATATTAGAAGCGCCAGGAAAGGTTCTTGTTCAACCCCCTTGCTCTCGATGCCTGCCGCTGCTACCAAAGTGAAAAGCAGAAAACCGAAACAAATGCAAGAAACAACTTTTAGCATACCCATCTTTGGTTGAATCATCATCGTCCCAGCCTATACCAATGTCCATATCATTGAGTCCAACGAAGTCAAGAAGTAAAATCTCAAATTCATGAAACCCCAATTTCCCAAATGCTGAAGTAGACCTCCAAAGTTCAAATATTTGCAGCTTTCTTCAACAACTCATTTCAATATTCACACAGACCAACCTTCAAATGGCCCAAATACAGAATTTTAGCGAAGAATCTTGATAACCCGCCCACATACACTCTTCGCAAATAATGGGAAAACAAAAATCTCTACTGAAGGCCAAACTGGGACACTTCAAATGCCAAAAAGATGATAAAGTTGTTGAACTCTTAGTCAGGTGAATCGAAGCTCGAAAAATGCCTTAGCTCGTGGGGTTTTTCTGTAGGATCGGATCCACAAAAGTGAAAAAAAATTACGAATTGGGTCAGAGAGCGCGTGATTTGACCAAGGAAAATTCTTTTCAAGGAAAAGTGAATGTTTTTCTTCGTTAGACGCCGTGAGAAAGCTGACAAGGTTTTTTTTCCATTTTTCCCCCACTTGTGCGTTTTTGTTAAAAATAAATAAATAAATAAATAAAATAATAATAATATGCAAAAATACGTGAGACTACACAAATGCACCATGTTCTAATTATAATATTATTATTATTAATAGTCCATGAAATTTATTTATTTTTACATTTAAACCCTTAACTTTCATCGCATTTTTTCCACAATCTTTTATCAATGAATTAATATTTTTCACCTGATCAAATAATAATTCCGGTTCAAAATTTTCTATTAGCATACTTAAGTTGATCAATAAAAGTACTGTATTTAACTATTTCTTTTTTTTTTATTTTTGCTAATTTAAAATATTTAGTCACTTAACAAAATTTTTAGACACAGCTTTTACAAGATACACTAGCTAACAGATCGGGGAATAAATTCATAGTAATTACAAATTTCTTCCTTGTCCAATCATCCAAAGTTTAGAATCTTTGGCAAAAATCTATACCTAAGTTTTCCCAAATTCAACCAAAAAATTAGTAATGCTCTTATAATGATACTTGTCATAGCCCGTGCAATGCACGTGTGATGCCTATATTTACATACATATATATATAATGATATTATTATGCCTATGTTGTAGTGTGAGTAACATTAGAAACAAAAACCAAATAAAATGATGTTTAAACTTACATTTTTTATTGGCAAGCGAATGAAGAGTGAAAAGAAATGCTATGCAATTTGAACCAAAATAGAGAACATTTAAGTTTCATATCAAAAAATTTTAAAAAGAAAAAAAAAATGGTGAACTTCCAATGTTAGGTGAAAATTTTCATGATGATACATATAATCCATGTTTTGGCAACACACATAGCCAATTTGCCACAATGTTACCATACATGATAGGAACATTACAAAAAAAGGTTCAATATAACTAAGTTACCCAATCATAGTTATATTTAGGACACAAAAGGATACAACTCTTAACCTAGTGGTAGATCACATATGTTTTAAGAAGCATCAAGAAAGTTGACAAAAGGATTACAGTCTTCGAAGTGATCACTATTTGTTTCAACAGCAATAACATATATCTAGGACGAAAGGATATTAACTTTTTATTTTGCTCCGATAAACACAATGCTCATTCTTAAAATAAGTACTGCACTCACAATGGTGTAGTGGGGCCCAGTGTATGTCGGGCATCCCTATATGGTTGGTAGACCGCGCTTAAAGTTTCGACCATTTTTTCCCCTTCTTCTAAGGCTGTCCGATTTTGTTTCTAGTAACTTTGAAGCATCACGGCGAGGAGGTAGAAGATGATGAACATGAGAATGCAAATGTCAAAGTTGACAAAAGGACTTTTTCGTCTTTGATCACTATTGTTTTAACATTTTGTTTTCAACTGACACGCTTTCATAATCAATGAGAATAGTCTTTGCCAGTGGCAGAATGCTTGTCCTATATCTTCGAGAGATATTTCTTCGTAGAAATTGTTGCAACCTTTTATTTTTGCTTTCAATCTTCTTCATATTTTCAGATGGTCCTGTGGTCAGGATTGGGTCAAGGAAGAACACAACTTCACAATTCAACATTTCAACTGGTTGTTAGCTCCCTTTTTGTTTCCAACTTTGATGTACAATATATAATATTGATCTAGCACCACCCGCCAGGGCTAATATGGCACCAGATATATTTTAGTTGTCTGGCTGGCACCTGAAAAGAACTAGAACAATATATGCTTATGAGCTCGATCTAATTATGTGGTAGTCCGTTGGATAGGATCATTTTGTTCATTTCTTTTCCTGCTAAACCGAGAAGTTTTTTGTTACCGGGGACTTCTCTTGCCCGAGGATGATAGCAAAAGATACACATATAATTAGAGATAGCTCTAAATGTGTGAAGGTCATGCGATCACTCAGTAGGACCACAATATCCTAACTACTACGGGCACAAAATTTTTCTGTTATAAGTGTAACATTAAAAATTTTCAAAAATATTTTAGAATTTCATTTGTTAAAAAACTTTTGTGACAACATTTTTTAAAAAGGTTTTGTGAAAGTTATTGTGCAAGTATCAGTCTCTTTAACTAACTTTAACACAAATTATCGTGTAGCTATAATGTCATTAGTTTTAGTACGTATCTTTGAAGATCCTTTTTCCTTCCATTAAAATGTTTCAATTGCTGAAATAATATTGATTTTTATTTCAAAATGATAATAATAATAATAACTTTTTCAAAAAAAAACTCGATTTTTTTCACCCGTGCAGAGTTATAGTGTATATTCATATCAAAATTGACGTGTGAGTGTGGACATTATTTTATAAATAAAGTACAATATACTAGTTGTATTGTATAAAATTACAAGTTGATATGCGAATTACAATTTATCATGGAATATTCGTAGTAAAATGCCTGAGTTCATAATTCTGGTCTCCTCCAAACTCGTCTTGTAAATTCACATGACCAACCTATATAAAGTTGTAATAATTAGCAGTCAAATAATTAAATATGGCAATTTGACCCATCAATCTATAAACACGTGGAGACATGCCTCTAATATGATCGACATGTCACGCCTAATGGGGCAAAAAAGGGGTATGATGAAACATTATTTGACCTGCTGTGGGTCCAGAGTGGGTGCAACTCAGGTTGGACCCACACCATAGACCCGTGACCCACCAGGCATTTTTTTATTTTTCATAAATTTATTTTAAAAAATGTGTAAAAATTATTAGAGATGGCAATTTGACTAATCGACTATTAAATTCGTAGTAGTTTATTTTTATTTTTTTATTATATTAGTTTTTTGAAAAGATTTTTCTGTCGAATTGAAAGAATCATGTTATTATATTAGTTAATGTTGGGAACTTTAAAATTTTTAATAAAATTTTTGTTTTATTTTACGTTCATCAATTAATAATGTGTTGCACATAACATTAATTGAAAGGGGGAAAAATTCATGAGTCCTTTTGTGGGTCATGGTGGCGTCCCAACCCGTCCCATGACTCGACTTGTCTTGACCCGCCATATGAATTTATAGGTTTGGGGGCGGGTCTGAGTGAGTTCAAGACTCATGGAGCGAGTCCAGAGTATGGCTAACCCGCCATATTTCCATCGCTATAAATAATCATATCACAATCAACTATTGCAACTATAAGTTTAATATATCACTCGTGCGTTGCACGAGAAGACTAATTTTCAAAAAAATTCAATAATAATGAATAATAAATATTAGACAAATACACATTATCAAATTTGTATAGCAAAACTAATAAATATACAGTTTTAATTTAACAACCTTCTCAACAAATAAAAATAACGTTGATTTTTTTATTGTATCTCAAACTTGAATTTTCAAGTTGAGAAAAAAAATTATTGAAATAATTTTTCTAGTGATTATTGATACTTATTTTAGGAAATAAAAATAAGATGGTTACTTTTTGGTTCTGGGGTCATTGTAATTTTTAGATTAAATTTTTATCATCACTCCCGGTTGAATTCCCGTTCAACTTTTGTCATATTTTGATATTTATTCTATTAATTAATGTGTCGTGGTTATGTGAAAATTTGACCCCTTTTTTTTTTTTTTGAAGAGAACAAATTATTCTTCATTCTATTCATGTAGATACATAATAGAGGACACAAGAAAAGTTTGTGCCTCCTTCCAAATAAAACGGGATGGAAGATTAATAAAGAATTTAGCTAGCTCTTGTGTCGGAGTATTAACTTTCCGTTTGACAAATGTAACTGAGTGTACTGTACACCATGATATTGTAAAAGCATTTTAATTACAATCATGGATGATATAACCATAATCTGATATTTCCCCTTTTTAATGACATTAGCCACTTGTTTAGCATCAGTTTCAAAAATAACCCACTGAATTTTTCACAACTTTTGATGAATGTCACTAAACTTCGTGTTCAATTCACAAATTGCTTGTACGATATGTAAAGAAGTCCAAGATCGCAAGCAAAAGTAGCTTCTGCTAGCACATCATTGTTATTATTAATACTTTCATTATCAATTTTCTTTTCCCTTCAGCTAACTGCTTTTAATTACCAAAATAGTGAGTGTTACGGATAATTAATATTTCGAAAAAATAAAAAATATGTTAGTCGTTTGATGAGAACTAGGGAAATAATAACGCAGTTTGATATTATTATCTAGCCAATTCATGCAATATTTGAATTGAGTGAATAATACATGTTTTTTTAGAACAGATGAACCACTACGAGATCGGAAGAGCGTCGTGTATTAGTTAAAAAAATAATTGGATCATGGCATAAATTTAAAATTTTCAAAATTTTATTTTCCTAAATCATAATTAATTATTGATTTAAAATGTTCAAAATGTTTGAAGTCTAAGCCAGTTATGTCGGATTGCTTCTTGTCAAAATATGAGTTAAGATTACATTATGCCTAACTTTTTAGTTATATGATTGGTAGGTAAAGTCATGATTAAGTGGATTCCTAGTTTGGTTGTATACCCAC
>CAVNYN010203417.1:0-34600 GCA_963692815.1 Nyctanthes arbor-tristis | reverse complement strand
AGTCTCAATAGACTGTCATGTGCATACGAGATCTATGACATGATCTCAGGTGACTGGAGTTCAACGTGTGCTCTTCCAACTCGCCACAGTGGGCGGGTGAACGGGACTACAATTAAGCTAGTAGGCTTTTATGGTTGATCTGCCTCAATATAAAAATTGCCAATCTCATCGTCAAAATTGCAAAACTGGATCCTGGTGTATGTTGATAACAAGAAATGATTGTGTGGTGGAAATTTAATTGGTATTTGAAATATGTGGTTATAAATAAGTAATCTATATATATATATATATATATATATATATATTAAATGGCAATTGTCTGACACAATTACGAAATTATCTGGCACAATTGAATTAAATCTTTCCCGCCTAAAAAGTGTCTGACTTTTATAACTAATATGCCAGATAAAATAGTTGGGCTCTACTTCTTCTAATGAGCTTTTAAATTTCAAAAATTATAAATATAATTTTATTAGATGACATTTAGTGTCTCTGTATATCTGTTGTGTTCGTGTAATTAAAAAAAAAAAAGCCACATTAGTCATTGTATTTTTGTCAAAACGTCCACATATAAAATCATGTATCTTCCATTTTATTTTTTGAAAAATAATTAACAATGGCAATTTTAATTAAAATGTTATAAGAATAAAATGTTGAGACGTTATAAGATCAAAGTGTTATATTCAATTAAAAAGTCACGTATAAAAATAAAAAGTCACATTTTTAATTTAAAAGTACAAGTCACTTTTTAACTAATAAATCACAAAGTAAGTGTTATATTTCATTAAAAACTCGCATTTTTAGTTCAAAAGTTGCATAACAAGTCGCTTTTCATTAAAAAGTCACATTTTATTAATAAGTTACACAGTAAGTGTCACATTTCATTAAAAAGTCACATTTTAATTCAAAAGTCACATACCGAGTAGCTTTTCAGTAAAAAGTCACATTTGATTGATAAGTCACCTAACAAGTATCGTATTCTATTAAAAAGTCACTTTTTTAATTCAAAAGTTACATTTGATTAATAAATGGCAAACTTTTCACATTTCATTAAAAAGTCTCATTTTAGTTCAAAAGTCACCTAAAAAGTTAATTTTCATTAAAAAGGTCACATTTTAATTCCAAAGTCACATAACAAGTCGTTTTTCATCAAAAAGTCACATTTGATAATTAATAAGTTATAAAGCGATCGTCACATTTCATTAAAAAATTACATTTTTAATTCAAAATTCACATGACAAATCGTTTTTCATTAAAAACTAAAAAGTCACTCTTTTAATTCAAATGTCACATAACAAGTCGCTTTTAATTAAAAGTCACATCTGATTAATAAATCACAAAGCAAGTATAATATTCAATTAAAAAGTCACATTTAAATAATAATTCACAAAACAAGTACTTGAAATGGGTAAGAAGTCACGATCACATTTTTCTATTAAAAAGTCACATGCAAAAGTAAAAGTCACGCTTAATAATTAAAAAATCATATAAAAGTCACATTTAACTTAAAAGTCTTATTTGATCCATAAATCGCATATAAAAAAATCGCATAAAAAATTTTACTTATAAATATGTTATATTTATCGATACATTTTATTATCAATAAGTCACATATATAAAATTTACATCTGTGTTATTTTGTAAATAAATGTCACATATAGAAATTTCTTCGTAATCACATTTATATTAAAAGTCACATTAATTTACACAAAGAAATTACAAATAATCTAAAGAGAACACTTGGAGAAAAAAGAAATAAAAAATGAGAGAGGACCAAGATTCCAAATGGCACAAAAAAGAGCTACAAAACCCATATATACTAATTGACGTAATGATTTTAGGATGCATATGATGATTTGCGGATCCCTAATTTTAACCGTATTTTTCTAAAACTTATGCAATTTGCAATAAATTTCCTAATTTTCTCTATCAATATCATCTGACTTCTTCCAGTTCATATGGCTTCTTATCTGAATAAAGTATATTTTTTTTAAAGAAAAAAATACATATTTCTGTTGGGTATTATAGAACTGGGAGAAATATGGTTAATCTGATGGTTAATTGTTTATTGGCATCATAGTTACTAACGGATTATGGATTTTTTTCAAGTTCATTATACTAGAATGATGCGGAATGATACTAAGTTCTACCCTGATCGAGATAGAGGAACCACATTCAAGGTTTAAAGGACTTCATTCATATTGTGATGATTTTGTTTTTATTTCCTTTAGAAAAATTGAAACTTGAGATGAATTGCTATTATGCTCCAGGATTAGTTTGAAAGTATCTTACAATTTGTTCAAGGTATAAAGGACTTTAGTCCTATTGTGATGATACTATTTTTATTTGATAATAGAAGTGTTTTTTCCTCCTCAATAATCATATTGCTCATAATAAAAATATTTTCTTTTTATTTTTTACTTAGTTATTTAAAGCATATCCTAGAGGGATCGAAGAAGGTTGTAAGCATGTAATGACAATTGGGCTAAGGTAGCATTATTTTTTTCCTTTTCGTTCTCATTGCATATTTTTCTAATTTCTTTATTCAATATATCAACATATTGGTGTGCTCTGGATTAGGTATTGTTGTGTTTTGGTATATGCTTATTTTTCTGATGATTACCAACTTATCTGATAATTGATTTTCATTTATTTTCTTTGTTTTGTTGAATTACATGTTTTAATATTGTGGTTTTTAAGTGTGAATACACGTTTTGCAAGTTGCGTTTCTGTTTTGTACGACTTTCACTTTTTTTTGTTTGTTTCTTTTCCTTTTAATTTTCCCTTTGAAGTCTTTGCTCCGTTCTTCATTTAGTGTTTTTTCTTAATTAAATGCTAATTATGCTATCGATTGCACATGAATTTAAATATTGCATATTAGGACTTATACCCCATAACAGGGGTTAGCAATCGAGACGAGAAAGGAGCCTGAGAATGAAGAACCTTGGGATTTTTCTAAATTATAATTAGTAGATTTTTGTTTATCTTTTTTGAATTTTGTCTGTTTGTAAATTCGGAATTTACTGTAAAATTCTTAGACATTCTACACATATCAGGAATCTATTGATTAAAAAATTATTGTACTGTTGCACTCACTTTTATATCAAACACTTGCATTTTAAGGGGCTCAATGGTGGCATTATACAGTTAATCTCAAAAATAAAAAATAAAAAAATGAATAAAGTAGTTTAGCCGTTCAGTTTTGCTATCATAATACGTTGGTATTCTTTGTGATTATTTTTTATTGAATACTAATGTTAATTTTGGATGATTATCTCAAATGATTATTTGTGCCTTTTTGCATTATAAAAATATTTTGTAATAGATTTACGTTGTTTATTGTTGATGAATCAATATTGTTATCAATCTTTTATTTTGTGTCTTTATTTGTGTTATTATAGTTCTTATTAAACTGTAATTTTAGATGATTTTCTTAATTGTATACAATAAATTATTCGTATACGTTTGCTATTATATGCTATTTGCTATTATACAAGACACTTTCTATTTGTGCAAGTTATATTTTTTATATCCATTTTACGATATCAAGTATTAACTCTTATCACACTATTTTTGAAGTATAACATTTTCACTAGATCACTACTATGTGCATCGTACGGTGAAAAATCTAGTTATTAATTAAATAGGTGAAATTACAATTTATGTATATAAATCTTCTTAATCACAGCCATGGAAGTAGTGATAATGTTGTAGAATTTTAAATACTTGACATGTTGTTTTCCATGTCATTTCGATGGTCCTTAATGAGTGCATAATAGTGATTTAACCTGCGGTTAGAGAGAGAACTTTCAAGAATTGAAGTATGATTAAACCTGAGTAATATAACCCCTTAATGAAAAGACTTCAATTAAAGGCACCAGTATTGTCGCAATCTCGATTTCTTTTAAATGGTCTCGATTTCTGTTAAATGGTCAACCATCGGCAAAAGATTATTTCTTTCTTTTTTTTTAAGTATAATTACAAATCTACATCATAGCAGTATAAATGCAAATAGATATTTATCCTACTGAAATACAGAGCCAAAAAAATAAACAATACAAGCACACATATAGTGGGAATACACACTACAATCCTCATAAACCCTCACTGAATTGTGTTACTCTTCTAAGTGAGCTTTCTCTAAGAATTATGTATTCATTACTCAATCCTCGTAAGCCCTCACTTAAGAAATGAATGTTACGTCCATGTAGACGTAGTTGTATTGAGTTACTACAAATACATAGTTTGTATTGCGTCTTTTTATGGCTTAAATGGATGCTACATCAAATTTACAAATGATAAGCGATGAAGCAATTTGTCCGTGCCTCTGAAGGCAGTCCATTAACATTAAGGCTGAGCTACCAGCATTTACGACCAAGACTAGGCGCAAATGATACCAACCCAACTAGAATACCAGGCATGGAATCCAAGGCCCACGTGAGATGGGGTCAAAACACTGATAGGTGAAATTATATTGTGGAATGAGAACAAGAATCAAACAAGCACTAAAATGATGACAAAGATCTATGAAATATCGATCTGTGGGGAAAAAACGGATGAACAATCCATGATTTTCTTTCTTTTTTCCTCAAACCGGAGATGACCCACATTCATTAACACAAAATCACAAGAAAAGCAAAAGCGAATCTCTCTATATGTATTAAGCAGAGGCAGGCTCACGTCACTACAAGTTTGATATCGAACTGGACTTACATGAGATGATTCAACTTTTAATGTATCAATAACATGAGAAATTCATCCTGTGGATCCATACAGATCACAAATAATCACCTCCATACAGATCACAAATAATCACCTGTCTTCTTCCTAGCCTCTTCGGCCCACGTTTGATTCCTCTCCGCCCTTTCTTTCTTGAAGGATGGCAACAGCTCACAAATACATGGACTGAGTTTTTTATTGCTTTCTCCAACGATTTGCATTATATGTCACTCGTGAAATCTTCACTTCAGCTTGAATAGGGTCAACCAATCGTTTCCCTGAAGAGATTCTCGGTGTGGAAAGAGAGACGAATGTATCAAGCAAGAGCACTTAAATTCTAAATATTGGGCTAAAAGGAAATTGGAATCCAAAATAGGGACAATGCAAAATATCTAATTTAAAGAGTAAACCAAATCAAAGATGCCCAGGTACTATCATCACGCACATTGGAAAGATGACAACAATCAAAGAAGTATCAGCATTTCAATGAAAATGAAACAGACAGAGCACAGAAGTCACTTTGCTGATGTTTATAAACAGAACCAACCAATGTCCTGTGTTGACATACCTTTCAGAACAGCCACTCAGTGTTGATCAAATTCACAATGGTATTGTATTACATCCACAAGTTTTATTTACCATAGAAAGTTATCCGTAATGAAATTATTGATAATTTATTTTGTCCACGTAACATCATAGATAAGAGCTTGTTCTTTGGACTTTTATATAAAGCAAAAATTTATCAAATCAATAACAACCACATAATTTCCAAAAAAACAAATTCACACTCCCCAATAATCTTTCTTTACATTCCCACCCCACATTCTCCTATAAATTTAAATATCCTTTTACATAAATCTCCCAAGAACAAGCTCTAAGTATCTATCTCAGACGTGTTGAAAAAATATATGTATGTTCACATTCAAAAGATGAGCATGACAAGAAAGTAACAAATTAATTTGAATCCTGAATCCCATCTTCTCAAGCTGCTAACCAACTTTAAGAGAAAGGAAAAGCAGTGTTTGATGTGTGCTTGCCCAATTTGCTAGTTTCGGTAACACGTCAAGATTAGAGGATAATATGCAAAAATGGTAAGCACTAGAAACTCTTGTGAACACCTCAACCTTCTATTTAGAAGCCATTTCTCCTCGTGCTTCCATCCAAAATTAAGTTAAATATGCCAAAAGAGTAAAGACAATGGCATTCTAAAGTCCAAGTAAGCAAAAAAATTTTTTTTTTTTAAATATACAAATGAAAAACAAGATGAGATAAAAGAAAAGAAAAAACGGTAAGAGCATCATCCCCAAACACTCTAGGTCTCCCCAACAAGAATAAATAAATAACCCCCTTCAACTCCTTGTTGCCATTGAACGTTCCAAGATTTGTAAAATCTCATGAGTGAAGCCTTGCCTTGCCTTGCCTTCCCTTCTCTTCATCACCATTTAAGTATTTCATTATTGATAAAGGTCTTGACATGAAGAGCAATGACCTGGTAAGAAATTGGTTGGACAACAATGGGAAAAGTGGGTTGACTAGGAAAGCTTAGGAGACTTGTGAAGGTTTGTTGGTTATGGAAGGCCAACAAGGTCGGCTGGGGAACGTGCGTCTGATCTCTTTTATACACTTTGATTTTCACCTTTCTTGAGCTTAAGTAGAGCTCAAATGCAAAATAATCTTTTCAGTGAATTAAAATTCCTTTTGGGTTGGTTTCCAATCTATGGATGAGTCACATCTAAGACGGAATGGAGCAGATTTTACTTTCAGCCAAAAAGGGATTTGTGACAAATGTTCAACCAAATCCTAAGTGTAGCACGGATATACAAATTTCCCTTTATTTTCATGAGATCTAAAAAAAATTCACGAATCACGAGTACACTAGCTTGTAGTAGCTATAGCAAGGATAAGATAGACCCGAAATAGATTGACAATTGAGTTTATATTTATTCCTATAGTTCTAATCAAAAGCTATTGATTTCACATCCAGCGAATCACAATATATTTAAGGAGGAAATGAGGCTTTTTACTTTAAATTTTCTCTAACCAATTTGGTTTCTTAGATAAATTTCTCTAATCAAAGCTCTCAATACATTGAGATTTGAGAAGAACCCACAAGAATAATAAGAAAACTTTTTCTCATGTCCTATTAAAAGTACAGTCAGTCCTGGAGTAATTGAAAGCTCCTTGCTATGTCTGATGCTTGAAAATACAGCAGGTGATCAGAGGCCAACCCAAATTATACCCCAATCACTGAGTTATACTACTAACAAATTATACAGCATTATTGCAAAAATTGGCCAAAATAAAACAACCTCAACAACTGATCTTGTTATTTAACAAATAAGAAGCAACAACAGAACAAAGAAAAGGGGGGGAAGAGAAATACATACTGGGTGATTTGCGATCAGATGTTGATGATGAACCTATCAGAAAATATCAAGAACTTCAACAATGTAATTATTGCAGAGTGGGCAGCTTCCCCTTTGCACCAAAAGCTCTCTACAACAGAGTCTGCAGAAAGTGTGGCCACATGGTATAAAAGCCGCCCCCTTGTGCCTCACCATGCAAACGCAGCAGTTGTACTCTGCGCCACTGCTCTCCTCTTCTTCCTCTTCGTCTTCATCACTCGAGTATGCTGATCCACCCAACCCCATTTCCTTATCTGTCTCCGCCAACAATGCCATCAATGACATTCTCACTGGCTGCTCCTCCACACCACCTTCTTCATCTGCCGTCTCCTCCTCATGTTCTCCATTCTCCCCTTCTCCGTGCGTGGGTTCTGCCTCATTTTCTTCTTCTCCCCTTCCCCTAGCTAGTGTATCAATATCATCGAGTCCGTCGCTTGTTCTACCCACTACAAGGCTTGCATTTCCCTCCACGCTCGGGGATGACCTGCTCCTCGGGTAGGACATCAGGTCTCTATCGACATCAGGCACTTGGGCGATATCCGTCCCAGTGGCATTGTCCGCTTGGGGCAACCCTGCGGATGCATGGCGCGTGAAAATCCGGTTACCGGCATTATTCCCGGCGTTTGCATTGTTGCGTCGATTAACAGGAATTTCGGAGGAGGGAACGCGCATGGACGACGTCCAGGATGAACCGGGGCCGGAGCCCCCGCGGCCGAGGCGAAGCTTATCTTTGAAATTTTTCCAGGTCCTTTTGTGCTCCTTCAAATGAGCATTATTAAATGCTTGGTCATCTTGGATTACATCTAACAGTGTTCGAAATGACTGGATCTGCGGCGATGACCCATCCTGACCTGCTGCCGGTAACCTTTTGTCGTTCAGTACAGCACTCAATGTCAAACCTGCTAGGTTGTTCCGGCTACTTCTGTTCATATTGTTATTCTGTTTTATTCCAAGAAATCACAAAGATTTTGTGATTCGGACCATAGAGTTATTCACCACCACCCACCCACCGACGGTTCACATGCGCAGTGTAATTGGAAAAATTGCAGGAAAAAGAATAAAAAAAAAGTCCGATGAAATGCTTGAATGTTTCAAAATTACGGAAAGGCAAAAGACAAAAACGTATATATAATTTCTCTCTCGGGAATTTGACAATAGGAAACTTCGTTTATCGGCAAATGTAATGAGATGTCTCGAAATCCGAATTTCAAGTAAACAATGAATGCAAAAAGAACAAACAAAACTGGACTTTCTTGAAGGAAACAATCGGAAAAAATGGGTTTTCGGATCTGAAATTTTTTTCCAATTTAGAATCAAGAAAATGGGATTCCTACAGTGGAAAATGCATCGGATACGTCTGTTGTGTGGGTCTACGAAACCAGTAAGCAGGACCAGATCTGGAATTAGTTCAGCTTTTTGCATGTAAAATTGAATTTGATAGAGTCATACAGCTGTTGCAACCTTTTATAAAATGAAGAGAAAATCAGAATCAGAAGAAGAGAAATTGGATAATTGCCTGAGGAGGCAGGAAGGTTTTTGTGTGGTGGCAAGAAAGGGGTATATTATAAACTTGTCTTTTTTTGGCTCAATCAGAATTCTGTTCAGTTATTGCCTTCGACGAGAAGATAGAACAAGTCTTTTGGAGCTGTTGGAATGGGTCCTTCCTAATCAATGTTTTAGGGGTGTAATTGTCACTCACTTCATAATTCTATTAGTATACGATTTTAACATTGAATTTAACTATTTTTTTAACGTAAAAATACAAATTTATAATCAGGTAAATCTATATCTAAATTAAAAGAAGTCTAACACGGTTTTCCCTCCGAAACTGCTGATGTCATTAACAATGTCATATTCCTTTTTTTTTTTAATTTTTATTTTTTCCCCTTACCAACACACTTTTACCTTTCTTTTCCTTCATTCCCTTTCTCAATTATGTCCAATCTCCATCCTATTATTTATTTAATTAATCTTTATACTAAACTCTCCTAATTTAATAAACTATGTTTCCTTTCGTCTCCAATATCAAGTCGTCTAGGTACAAATCCAAGCAAATAACATTTTGAAGGTCTCATTTGTCATGTAGTTAATTACAGTCTTCTCTTCCCTTCTCTTCTTCCTTTGAATCGTTGATTTACATCTCCTATGTTGATTTTTTAACCTCTTTTTGATTTGGGAAATCAAAAAATGTTTAAAAGTTACAAATTTATGGCATTAAATGGTGAAATTTTAATCAAAAATGTTTAAAAGTTATGAAAATGTAGCATTAAATGGTGAGATTTCATCTGCCTCTTTCTTTTCTTTTTTATTTGGGGCATATTTATGCTGAATTCTATATATCTGCAGTAATTCAAAAACTATTTGTTCACAAGCTGATATTCTTCTGTGAATATAATATTTTACTAATAATATTATTACGGTGAAATTAATATTAATAATTATTGATTAGTTAATAATATTAAATATTAATTATATCAACATTTTATCACTAATGGCACTCAAGGTGTACACGTTAAAGACCGTCAATAAATTTGTACATACTCCCACCATCTCGATTATTTGATCTCATTTGCTTTTTCATAAAGATTAAGAAATGTGTGTTAAAAAGGCACATTTTGTTATTCGTGTTCCTAATTAAAGTATTAAATATGGTTAGATTTGGAAAGTAATGCATGTTAAACATTTTAATATAGAAAGAGACCATATATTTGGTACATGACAAAAAGAAAAATGAGACCAAATATGTAACACTCCGAAAAATTGAAAAATTTTGTTTTGACTTAAACCTTGAATAAGGATTTACTATAAGGATTCGGTAAGTGATTTCACAAAACATGTTATAATAATAATTTGAAAACATCTGTGTAATAGGCTAATTAGCTGTGGCGCTTAGTAAGAAATTGAGAACGTTCTTGTAGGCTTTAATGAGGACGGAAAACGGTTTCTTAAGTTGTAGCAACTATAGTCATTGGTTAGTATTATTACCAAAAGAAACATAAAGACAAAAATCGGGTAACAAGTTCGAGGCCAAAGAAGGCTTAAATAATAAATATGATACTATAATGGTATTGTCAAAAAACCAATAACTTAATTATAAAATATCTTAAGTTGAAGGATTCATTAAGGGATAAATAGAAAATTCTAGATGATACTTGGACCATTGAATTTTGCTCACATGAATAAAATGAGATAACACTTGGCAATTGTAAGAAACAATAATTCTTATGAGGTGTAATTGGAGCTATTTCTATTGGATGATATTAATGCACTCAGGGACAATTGAGAACCCTTCAATTGGTGGAATCCATGAACCTTTAGAAACTAGTTGGGAAAATTCGTCCATATATTGAGGAGGGCTTAGATAACCTTTAAGAAGTCTTCAAAAACCTATCTTTTGTCTTCCAAACAAGCCTTTCCTCATATACATACAAGACCCTACTTGGAAAGCTATCGTACTTGAAGAATATTCAAAGATTGAAGGTATTTGAGCCACATATAGACATCCACAAATCTTTACAAGAAACGAAAACAATGTGAATAACTAATGGCTTGGTTTCCATTGGCATGCCATGGCTTTGTGAAAATAATGATTAAATGGTGTCTTACATTGATAATAAATAAAATGTTTTATTGCACACACTTCACTAGTATTGCCCTACCCGTTCTGTAATGAATGAATTTGAATTATTCTCATGCTATAACTTATTCTATGACCCGGGATAAGAATGATTGACATGGTGTCTTCTTTGATTGATAATGTTTTCTGAAACTTCGGTAAATATCAACCGGAGTTATTGTGGATCCATTTGCCATGAGAAATTTGGCGTTTAAATGATTTGATTGCGCGCTATGGGTAGTTGGTGATCCTAGTGATTAGACCCTATTATACATTTGAAGAGGTTTGTGTATATTTTACTTATGAAACTTGTAATTGAAATATGGTTTTCTTGAAGTCTTATAGCAAATCGATTCATTATGTTACTCATTGGGGACTTAGTACTCACTCAATATTTAACAAATTTTGTAGATGTTTATTCGCAAGGTGTTTGAAAAGCAAGCTGAGACTTAGAGCGAGAATTCAAGTGGGAGCCAGATATCACAAGTAATAGAAACGGATTTATGGGGATACTATGAACACGCCCCACAGTTTCTTATGTACTTTGGCACAACCTACGAACTTAATGTATATTGTGCTTACACTCATACTCATCTCTACCATGATAGGTTTACGTTGGATAAACCTATATTTTTCACTTAATATATTAACATGATATTATAGTAAACTAGATACTTGCATATGTAGCACTTAGTGTGTACTATAATAAATAACTTTTGTATAGATTGGAAACCTATTTTCTATGTAAAGGTGTTCCAATCCCACTACTCGGCAAATTATGAATGAAATAAGTTTGTTAACATAAGTCATTCTTTATGCAAATGTTGATATAGTGTGCAGTAAAAACGAGTAAAAGATAGATAACCAAACTTATTTCCTAACTAACCCCACAAAAATGAGAAATGAAAAGAGGACCATGGGAGTTTAAAACTTGTGTTAAATGACATGATAAATTTGAGTTATAAAGTTGTTTTGGGAACTTAAAACGATATGAAAACTAATTAACCAGTGGTTTGTTTCATTTAAAAATGTGAATATGAGTGTTTATCTATAAAAAGTGACTCACATAATAAGAATGATCGACAAAAAACGAGGTGTGACAAAATAAGTGGGACGGAAAGAGCAATTAATTGAATTTTCTTGCTTTTTCAAGTATTTAATTTACTTTAATAATGTTCCTCTATTAAATGACATAATTCTACTCATATCTTGCTGTGAATTTTTTTACATATTATTTAAACGAATTCTATTTTGACACAAGATCATTTCATCATGAGAAATAATGAATTTATTGTTCATGTAATCAAATTTTACTCCCGCATGATGCTTTGATGTCTTAGTATCCATTATTTCTTTTATAGATTCTTAGCTGAATTTGCGGCTACAAATATATTATCATGTGAATTGTGGAATGAATATGAATTGTCTTTTCAATGTAAGTATATTAGATCGGTACTACCATTGATACTATTTCCTCCATTACTATATACCTTGTGTTTTTACACTTTTAGAACATGTTCAATTATTGTAAATTCATTGAAAAACTTTCACATATTTAAATTTCAAACTTTTTTTCTACTCGTGCACTGCACGGGTGTTATATTAGTTTAATAAATACTATACTTTAACACGTAACTCAATACTCACTGAACTCTTAACATGGTTCATCATCCATCACTTCATTAACTCCGTTTGCATATGTGACTAACAGTGTTACATATGTGGCTAACGGTGTAAAGTATAGACTAACTTTACTCACTAAATTTAAGAGTTAGTTAGTAAACATTAACTGAAGTTTGAAAGTAAAACTATCTACTCACTGAACTTTGAAATAAAATCCAACATTCACTGAACTTTCAATATGTAACCATTTATTCACTGAACTTTCAACTGTAATTCAACACTTACAAAACTTTCAGAGTATAACTACTTACTAAACATTGAATGGAACATGAATGGAACACTTGGCTCGAGAAGTTTATTAATTTTTGTTTTTGATTATTATTATGTAAGAAACTTATAGATTGCTTTATGCGAGGGAACCTGTTGTCATCCATATTCCCTATCATAAAGCAGTCTATAAATAAACTTATCGAGTCAAGTGTTTCATTCATGTTACATTCAATGTTTAGTAAGTAACTATACTTTGAAAGTTTTGGATTATGTTTTAAAGTTCAGTGAATAAATATTTACGGATTGAAAGTTCAATGGGTGTTGGATTATATTTCAAAGTTCAATGAGCAGGTGGTTACACTTTCAAAGTTCAGTAAGTAGATAGTTACGCTTTCAAACGTCAGTGAGTGTTTATTAACTCACTCTTAAATTTAGTGAGTAAAATTAGTATACTTTACACCGTTAGCTACGCGTATAGCACCATTAGCCGCATATGGAAACGGAATTAATGAAGTGATAAATGATGAACCATGTTGAAAGTTCAGTGAGTATTGAGTTACGTTTCAAAGTATAGTGAGTTAATAGTTACAATTTGAAAGTTCACTAACTATTTATTAAATTTACCCATTTTATAATCAAAGCAAATACAGATGCGTATAGAATTATTACCTTCGTTTCAAAAAGATGGTCTAATTTTGATTTTTTGTCTGTCTCAAAATATAGTTCAATTTCCTTTTTAAAAATAGTTAAAATATTAATTCTCTTATATACCCTTATTTAATATGCATAGTTATAAAAAAAATTACTAAAATGGAATAATTAATAAATGAAATAATATAATAGGGAAATGATCTTAAAATTTACTTTTTCAATACTATTAAACAAACTTTTATTAATTTATGTGCAAAAAATGAATAAGACCATCTTTTTTAGACAGAGAAGTATATCCGATGGAGCGTGATGTGTGTGTATAATGTTTGAAAACCCCACACAACTCACGATTGGTGGAAATTATTCTTGGCATGTTAGGAATCCAACTACCATAAACATTGATTGTAACTAGTTGGAAGAGCAATGATGAAAAAAAGACGATTTTAAAGATGAGCTAAAAGTAACTGAAGAAGTAATCAAAATCAGAGGTAATTGAAGAAGAATTGTGAAAAAAAATAGATATAAGAAGTAAGGAAAATGTTCAAGAACTTCCTAGCTAGAAGTTTTGTACACGTGTATTTTAAATTATTTACATGACATATATCCATACAAATCACTTAGATAACAAAATATTGGGGAAGTTCTTGAATACGTATGGTGGGAGAACGAGACTAATTCTTAAAATGGCTCTAAGAAACAAACAATACTAAGTGATCAACCATTTTGATTTGGTAAGTGCTTAGTTTCTTCTTTACCCATGCCAAATTGTTTATTTTCCTGTTTGTTTCATCGTTCTTTTTATATGATATAATCGATTCTCGGTTTCGAAATCGAATTTATTGGTTAAATTTTGATGATTGGAGCACCTTGTCTAAAAATTCGACTATCATATATAGTTTTTAACTTCTTAAAGCGTGCTTTGGATCATTTACATTTTGCTTTTACTTTTTGAATAAATATTTTTAAAACAAAATTATCTTAATTTAGCTTTCTATAAAAGCTATTTTAAACATGGACACACTTTCTCAAAAATAGTTAAATAAGCTATAAAAAACACTGCAACTCTCAATCGATAATCTTTATTATTCTTCAAAAGACGAAAACATTTTATTTCAATTAATTGTAAAAGAATAGAAATAATTGATGAAGAAATGAGTTGAGCATATCATGACCAACTCCTCAAGTCAACTTTCATGTCTTTTTCTGTATTTCTATGATTGATACTCAATTAGTCCAACCAAAGATTCCCTTAGAATTAAAAATAGAGGATTTAATAATCAAATAATTACAAGTTAGAACTACTTGGTTATGTAGCTGGCGATCCTAATCACTTTTTAACTCACAAACCTGGTCCATTTATTACTACTTTACAACCCAAATAAGCACTTAACCAATTAATTAATTATAGAAGAAAAGTAGTAGTTCTCATTCTTTTTGGCTTTTGCTTGTGTCAAGCACTTGTAGTAGTCAAGCTAATAAAGACAATAATTCAAAGAAATAAAAATAAAACGAAATAAAGAAATAAACAAAAGAGTTATTGAGTTACAAATTCTATTCTATCTGATACACTGCATTTAAAGCGTACTTAGACTTTTATTATTTTTTCTTATAATAATAATTGCATTTAAATTGTAAAATTCTTTCAATAAGTCCTCGGTCCTCCTGATTACTAATATTCTAACATATATTGCATGACCAAATAAAAATAATAGGAAGATAAGAAGAAATTAATATGTGAAAGGCAAGTGGAAGGAAATTTTGAGGAGAGAGGTGGGTGGATTAAACAATATATATTGAATGCTGACCAACTCAAACCTACGACCATTAATTTTTAGCGTAAGTGGATTAGATATCAAAGGTGGAAATTGTTTTAAAGATAATGCTAAATATACAATGTCATGTTATATCTAGTTGTGTTTTATCACATTAAATTACTTATATATACTTATATATCACGATAAATTGAGAGTAAACTATCGTGAAATTAACACGATATATACATAATTTGATGGGGTGAACAAGATATAGAGTGGACGCGTAGCATATCCTAAGCTCGTATGCCCTTCCCTATCACAATCTTATTTTTCAACACATCACATCACTTTTACATCAACACTTATCACATAATCTACATGTTAATTTTGTCACATTTTTTGTCCATCTTTTTGTCCAACTATAATTTTTCTTGAGGAATTTGTCAACATGATTAATGGAAATTTTTTCATTCTGGGCAGCAATCTGTTCTAGTCTCAAGATTATATATAAACACTTTGTAAGTTTTAAAGTAGTTAAGTAGTTTGAATAACTCCTTAAATCATTTTGGCATCATATATTTTTATTTTACTTTATGGTTGTGCTCTTTACTCATCAAAGCAACTCCTTTCTATTTTCAAAGACTCATAGCAAGCGTTACAACAATTTTAAAAGTCCAAGTTGAAAACACCCTCCTTGTTCTAGATTGAGATATTTAATATATAGAAGTTTAAAATAACAAGATAAAAATGATAATTTAACAACTCTTTTTTTTTTTTTTTGGGTAATATTCACTTTCGCTTCCCCACTTTTGATTCATTTTCAAGTCATTTTCATCCATCTTTTTTCTTTGGGTACTACTACTAGGTATGTGTATCGAATTTGCAAAATTGGTATAGCACGACTTCAAAATAACTTGCTAAGTAACTCACTAGAAACTTCCTCGTTCTTAATTTCTCATAAAGTAATATCATTTGTCTTATAACTCATCATTTGTAAGTACTCAATGATTGCTTTAGGGTTTATGGTTCAATTTGGGGGCAAAATTGATTTGGGACTTGGTGGAGAGAAATCAACATAGAAAGTGTTCATTATTGGGTTTATATTTTTATTAGCCTTTTGGGTTGATATCTAATATATAGGCCTCTCTTGGGTTATCGATATTTGGGCTAAAACACAGCTTTCGTTGATCTAACATTTTTGGGATACATACGGATAGTTTTTGGGAATTCCTCTCTCTTTTAATAACTCAAAAAAAAAAAAAATTTTTCTTTAAATATTTCAAAACATATTTTAAAATCCTAAAATAAAATGAGTGGTTCATTTATATTTTATTTCTTTAAAGAAATTGTTTTACATTTTCTTAAAATCTAAAGCAAACTTTGCATATTGTGTACATAATACATTACTACAATGAGACCACTTTTGCATAATTTGTGTACAAAATCTTTGTATTTTATAATAATGGAAAAATATA
Source organism: Nyctanthes arbor-tristis (assembly GCA_963692815.1). Classification (NCBI taxonomy): domain Eukaryota; kingdom Viridiplantae; phylum Streptophyta; class Magnoliopsida; order Lamiales; family Oleaceae; genus Nyctanthes; species Nyctanthes arbor-tristis. Next base: position 18,087 of record CAVNYN010203417.1, on the reverse strand, counting down.
TTCACACTACATTTTTGTAAGTAGTTACATCGTATTTTTACTATTTGGAAGACCCTTAATCTTTATAACTTATAAAATTTGTATCCCAACAAATTCTATTTCATTTTTTAATTGTTTATTAGTTTTTATATCTTATATATTTCCTAATGATGGTTACTTTTCAAAATATTTTGATTTGTACATCTTAAAATCACAAGAAAACATTTACTTTTAATTTTATACATTATGTCTTTTTTACTTGAAAGATTTAGATGGATTTTACACCAAAATTTTTAAAAGGAAATTATTGTTAGGTATATGTGTGATAATCAGTAGAAGATCAATGATAAGAATACGATGAAGAAAAATTTAATGCCTTAATATAAAATCTCAAAAAGATGGGGATATTGAATATAATTAAAATGTGATGTGTTTAGCCTTTGGACTCCATTCTTCATTGGCTAATGGGTTTTATCAAGAGTGATGCTACATGTACAGATGAATATATAAATAAGTTTACAGATAGAAAATAAAATTACAATTTTATCTAGTTTATAGATACTGTACAAATGATGTATCAGTCTATTCGAACCATTTCATATTATTATACTAATATATCGTTAACTGTAATCAATATATCAATTTTTTTCGTCTCAATTTTCACACTCCTTCAATTTCATCTTTTTTTTTTATTCGTAAATTGTTTCTAGTTCCTTTTCGTAATCAACTTCTCTCCAATCTTGCTCCTTCTTCTCATTGGATTTACCATTAAAACGTTATACTTACTACTTGTATATCTAACAGCTTTTATTCAAAAGTGAGAAATTTTACAAATATTTTCTTCTACCAAAATTCTCCTCCTTAGAGCAATGTTAATGTTGAGGAAAAATGTCAAGGGGAAAAAACTAAAAGGAAAAAAATTAGGTGAAAAAATTATTTTGAAATAATGTATAGGGGAAAATCTAGTGATTATAGTGTTATAGAATTTTGTTTTTTTTTTTAAATGTTTTTTCAAATTATTTTGTCATTGTTTTTTTATCACACAATTGGTATTCAATTTTTTACAAAATATTATTATTTCTAAATTTATTATATTTTTTTTGAAGGAAGAAAGGGGACCCTTTCCTTATACATTAATTGGTTTGTTGGGGAAAAAACTCATTAATCTTGCTCTTACTTAAAAAGAAAAAGAAAAATAAAATAAAATAAAATAAAATAAAATAAAAAGATGTTCGCCGATGAGGTAGGAAAATAAATAAAAATGGTCTACGGTTTCTCGACCCTTGCATACAGCACATCACCAGCTACGCCTTCCAAGCAAGAATTGAATACAAATAATCCCATTCCCTCCCCAACTTCGCTGTCCCAGAATCATCAATTCGCGTCAACCACAAGCTCAGCGTCTCATTTTGGGTTCACCTACTTCCTCTCGTTTGATATAACCAGGTAGTAATATTATTTGCTCAATTTGGTTCTCTTTTACTTCCTGGTTCCTCTTGTCCTTTGATTTGAGTCTTGATTTCATTGATTTTTTATTTTTCTTTTTTGGTATATTTGTGTTTTACTGGTTTTCAGGGTCTGTTTGTAGATCTAATTGTTCTCTATTTGGCTGTTCGAGAATCGAGAATGTCTCATATCCTGCTGATATGTTTCTTTTCTCTGATTTTGGGTCATCCCCCACCCCCACCCCCACCCCGGGTTTGATTTAATAACTTTACAGTGGAGGGAAAAGATGATTCTTTAATTGACCTTCAATTTCTCCATTCAGAATTACAAGATTCTCATTGTTTTCACTTCAATCTCTGTTCTCCTCTCCAAGACTGAACCTTATAATGCAAGATTCTCAAGATTTTATAACTGGATTTCGTTTTTCCTTTTAAATCCTCTAACCTGAGGTGATATGGCTTGAAAGTGAGAATATTGTATCATCAATTGATCTGCATTTGTTTTGGACCTTAACTTAAGCTAACGGGGTAATCAGAGAGACCGTGATCGTGAGAGAGCTCAGGCCAGGGCTAAAGACAAGCAGAAGCAGGGCAAAGATGATGGACTGACACCAGAGCAAAGACGAGAAAGGTATTACAATTCCAAAGGACACTTGTGATTGATTAGAACTGGGAATGTGAATTCTCAAGTGGGTGTTTGATATTTATGGGCAGGGATGCAAAGGCACTCCAAGAAAAGGCAGCACGGAAAGCAGCAGCTGGAGGGAATGATAACGCAGGAGGCATCAAAAATAACAAGAAGAAATAGAAAGAGTATGTGAAGGTGAAGCAGTGAAGGGATCAAATGTAGTAGGAGTTTTGAGTTATTCAATGGTATATTCATGACAATTGGATTGGTGGTAGCAAGTGATCGATCTTGTGGTGGCATGTATGTTTGGTATCAATTCAACCTCGTATGTTGTATTTGACATATATGGAATGCAATTTCCTTTTAGACTCCATATGTTACTTCTTACCACTGCAGTACTTGGTATAAGTTGTTCTTTATTAATTACTTTTCTTTTACTGTCATTGTGTGGAATGTATTTATAGTTTCTGGAGATCAGTTGATTGGGGGTGTTTTATGGCTATATTCTAGTTTGGGTTAATTACATCTAGCGTCCCCAACCTTTCAAGTTTGTTGAGATTACGTCTTTAACTTTTAATTTTAGTCTTGGGGGCCCTTAACCTTTTAAAAGTGTTACACCCGAGGTCCTTCTAACGATTTTTATCCATTTTCACCGTTAAAGTCAAGGGTATTATCGTAAAATATTAATAATTAAATATTTTAATATTTTTTATTAAAAAAAAGAGGAAGGAGAACCCCTCTGTGCTGCCATTTCTGTTGCCATTTCCGACAGCAGAGGGGGAGACTCCCCCTTTTTTTGACCGGAAATGGCGGATCTTGGCCGCCATTTCCGGCCAAAATGGGGGATGAGCTTGAAATGACAGTCAAATGTTACCATTTCCGGCAGCACAATTGTTTTTTGGGGGAGGGGTTCTCCTCCCTCTTTTTTTTTTAATAGAAAATATTAAAATATTTAATTTTTGATATTTTACGATAATACCTTTAATTTTAACAGTGAAAATGGGTGAAAATCGTTAAAGTGACATCAGGTGTAACACTTTTGAAAGGTTAGAGGCCTACATGACTAAAATTAAAGGTTTGTGATGTAATCTCAACAAATTTGAAAAGTTGGGGACGCTAGGCGTAATTAACCCTTCTAGTTTCCATCGAAATACTTAGAGCTTTTTTCTCTAGAGATTTGTGTAAAGGAGATATGAGAATGTGTGGTAAGAATGTAAAAAAGAATTATTAAAAAATGTGATTTTTTTTGGATTAAAAATATGTAGTTGATATTGGTTTGATAAATTTTTTTAACACGTGATTTGATAAAGTTTTAATTTTTCATAAAACTCTAGAGAACTAGCACTAAAAGTTCACTAGATGATCTATTTATGTAATAACTATGCATAATGGGAAAAGATGGTGCGGGTCTTTACTCTTTAGTGTGCCGCATCCGACTTTATCACCGTGAAATCTCAAATCATCCATGGTGCATATAATTAATCGTATCATTAATTTAATAAGCTAAAGAAGTAAGGAAGCAAGTGCTTTTTTTTTTTGGGAGCAGTGGGTGAGTCTTCCACTTAGTTTAATTGTTATGCATAGACTTTCACATTTTCACGTAAATTTACCCTTTTTTTCGTAAATCTTTTCTTATTGAACATTTATAACTATTAGGGATCATTTTTTTATTGCTTTTTATACAAGGGGAGGATGGAAGGGATCATTTTTATTTGACATGACATTATAAAACTTGCTTAATTCTATTGGGAAGTTAGTCAAATTTTACTTTCAAGTTCTTTAAATTTTTTTTTTCACATTTAATATAATTTTCTTTAATTTCTGATCACAAAAATTAAAGAATAATGGAAAAGAGGCAATATATTCTCAAAACAAGAGGGGATCAAGGGTAGCACAAGTAGCCAGAACCGTTACTTTTTACTGGATATATCCGGATTCGAATCCCCACATCTCCTTCCTCTCCATCCAGTCTTTCTATAGAGAGGTGACATCTCTCCTTATGGAGAGATCACTTCTACAAGAGTGCGAGTCTCTTTAATTCTCCAATATAACAAAGAGCCATATGTAGGTGACCTCTCCTATTAGAATTTTCCCCCCTCCACCCCTTGTAATTAAAAAAAAAAAAAAGATGAAAAAATCTAGGCTTCTTCACCAGAATAGAATATCAAAGAAAAAAGCCTCAAATTTTTATACCAGAATTCTCGCTATCCGTGGGGTCCGTAGCCGGGCCAACCAGTTCCTTCCCTCCGCCGTTTAACCGGCGGCGCAACCTCGAGACCTTCCGGAACAAACCCGTTCTTGTCTACCAGCTTGTCCCACAGCCATCAAATGACCAACGAAATAACCACAGTTCACTGGCTCTATCCAGAAGCACTTCAATAAAATTTGACGGCGCCAAGCTGAAGGAGAGGGAAGCAAAAGTGAGAAAAGAAGAAACAAACAGAAAAGTGGCTTCCCAGAAGGCCATTTCCATAATTTTACGAAGGGAAGCCACCAAAGCCGTCATCGAAAAGAAGAAGGGTAACGCCAAGAAGCTGCTGCCTAGAACAGTGCTCGAGGCCCTTCACGAGCGTATTACTGCCTTGCGTTGGGAGTCTGCTCTCAAGGTCTGTTCCCCACTCTGGAATTTTGTTCTAATGAATTTCGATTATGCAAATATCTGTATCGGTTGGGGTGGGGGGTGGGAAGGCAATATAATTTGGGGAAGATGATGGAATTTTGGAGAGTATACCTCTAAAGTTCTAACTTGTATTGTGTGCGTAGAAACATACACCAACTGTTTGATAAAGTGTCACTGCGGCACTTGAACTCCATTGTAGTACAGAATAGCAGGTGGATCAACTTTCTCAAACTGTACTTGATACGTTGTGCTGGTAAATTGGAATAAAGGGTTAGGGTTATGGAAGAAGTGGTTGGCAAGATAAAGTGTGTAGTGGAACCGTTTGACAAAACTCTTAAGGTATTTGTGAAATCTTTGATATTGCTTTTGCCAATAAATATAAGCTTGTTGATACTTTCAGGAAATTCTGGAGCAACTGATGTGGTACACAAAAGGAATTGGAACAGATTTAGAGATAAAAAGTTTGTGATTAGAAGAAATCTTGATAAAGTGGAAAAACTAAAGGAACAAGAAAATATAGGTGGTTTATAAAGACAGACCTTGGAATTTGATTCTTCTTATAGAGTGAACTCTAAAATAAGCGAACATAGGGATTTGTAATCTTTCCCTATGTGATATACTGGAAACACTAGATGGATAATGGGAATTATCACACTCCCTTTCATGAAAAATCTTAAAAGTCAAATGACATCATACACTTGACAAATATAGGTCATATTTGGTTCTCAAGATATTATCATGAAGGTGAATATATCATTGCTCGGTATAGTTTCTTATGCACATTTTTTTTAACACATTGCAAGCTATGGGAATATTGAGATTTCAAACCAAGAACTACCTAACCAAGTTCCTTTCCACTTTCGCCTCTCTTGGCTCCCTCGAGGAGTTCAATTTCTCCTTTTTCAAGTGGGAATCTCTCTTGAGAGTTTCATATTAATAACTGATTCAAATTGTAGCAAATGTAAATTACTTTACACCAATTAATCTGAATCTGCCCTGTAGTTATGCTAAGATCAGATCACATGTTAGGTTGAATTGTGGCATACAAGTTCTCTTTGGCAAGAAATGTTGACTTTACGGTAGTTACTGGACTCACCTTTTCCGTTGTTCATGATTTCTTTCCAGGTCTTCGAGCTCCTCCGTGAGCAACTGTGGTACAGACCCAGTTCTGGTATATATATCAAGCTAATTGTCATGCTTGGAAAATGTAAGCAACCTGAGAAAGCTCATTCCTTATTTCAGGATATGATTGAGGAAGGCTGCATTGTGAACCATGAAGCTTACACTGCTCTTTTATCTGCCTACAGCCGAAGTGGTTTATTTGCTAAAGCATTTTCTATTCTTGAACAAATGAAGAACAGTCATGGCTGTCGGCCTGATGTCAACACATACTCAATTCTTTTAAAGTCATGCCTGCAGGTATATGACTTTGAAAGAGCTCATGATCTGCTTTCAGACATGGCCGTTCAGGGTATCAAGCCCAACACAATCACATATAATACTCTCATCGATGCCTATGGAAAAGCAAAAAGGTAATTCTCCTTTACTATCTTTTCTCGTTGTGGACACCATGAAAAATGGGTAAAAAAAATATGAATAGCTTTCCAAGATTGTATGGTACCAAGATACTGCATAAGCACGAATTATTAATGGAGATTCTATTTTTGATATTCAAATTGGGTCAAATGGAGAGGCACCCATCAGACACAGTTAATATCTCTTGGGGTTTCCAAGTTTCCATATTTCTGTTCACTAGTTTCTTTGCAATTTTCACATCTGTTCCATTGAAATATTGTCTTTCTTTTGTTATAGGTTCACGGAGATGGAATCGATCCTTGTACAAATGCTTCGGCTGCGAGAATGTCAACCTGATACATGGACCCTGAACTCCACCTTGCGAGCTTTTGGCGGCAGTGGCCAGATAGATATGATGGAAAAAATGCTATGAGAAGTTTCGAAGTGCTGGGATCGAACCTAACATCAAGACATTCAACATACTGTTAGATTCCTATGGTAAAACTGGAAATTATCAGAAAATGAGTGCTGTTATGGAGTACATGCAGAAATATCACTTCTCATGGACACTAGTGACATACAATATAGTCATAGACGCATTTGGAAGGGCCGGGGATTTGAAACAGATGGAGTTTCTGTTTCGGCTGATGCAGTCTGAGAGGATAAAACCAAACTATGTTACTCTTTGCTCCCTTGTAAGAGCTTATGGGAATGCCGGAAAAGTTGAAAAAGTTGAAGCCGTTCTTCGTTACATTGAAAATTCAGACGTTATGCTTGATACTGTGTTTTTCAACTGCCTAACAGACGCATATGGGATGATGGGATGCTATGATAAGATGAAAGGAGTGCTTGAGATGATGGAAGGAAGAGGTTGTAAGCCTGATATGATCACATATAGAACCATGATCAAAGCTTATTCAATTGGTGGAATGACCAGCCACGCCAGGGAGCTCCAGAACGAACTTGCTTCACTATAAAATGTCACGAATCGCCGCGCAACAGTACGGGGGGAATAGATGATATCGGATATTAACACTCGATAATATAAATGATCTTGTTCACTATATTGTTAGTTCTGTTTACTGTTGTATATAAAACAATGCTGAATTACCCAATTGATAAACATTATTATTTTCATTATCTTCTTTTTCTGATTTTACTGATAGATCAAACATTTTCAACTAGAAAAAACAAAGTTATCCAGATATAAAAACAGAGTAGCGTTAAAAAACATTCTGAATGTTTTGTTACAAAACCGTCTATCTTATGTTATCTGTTTGGATGCACACACGTATTTGAAATACTCGTGGTGCACATACTGCATAGATTTGAAATACACGTGACGTGTATCGATACATGTCACGTGACTATACACCATTAAAAATGAATTTTATTTATCAACCAATTTAGTTTGGCTACACTTAGAGCTTGTTTGATTTTCATTATTCTCTCAAATTATAATTTTACTTATCATTGGTTTGATATTTGATTTGACAAATATTCAATTACAACAACATATTTCAGATTTTTTTACATTTTAAATACACATTATACCTCTCACCTCTCTATAATCTGCCCAAATTTTGACAAATAATGAGAATCAGACAGGCTCTTAGTTAAAAATGAATTTATTTATTAACCAATTTAAATTTCAAAATTTAAACAAATGACAACACATCATTAAACCACATGTTTTGATATGATGTAAACTTTCACATAATATTAATTATTATTAACTCCACATGATATAATTAAGTGACGATGCCTATATGAAATTTAAATTTTAACTCCACTTATAAACCAACTAAATTATAAGTGGTTGCCAAGCGGAGTACTAAATTAAACTCGAGATTTGTGCCCTTAGCAGATTGAATACTCATTGAAAAATGTTACGTCGGGCTCTTCTTTGAAAAATCAAAATTAAGTAAATGTTTCTCCTATGGGTCGGTACTATAACATTCTTGTGAGCCACGTTACAATCGAAAAATTAAAATATAATAATGAAGAAACTAATGGTTGAGAGATATATAATGAAAAGGTTTTTTTACACTTAGCGTCTCTAATCTTTCACTTTTCTACAGATTACATTCCTAATCTATGTTTTTCTTCTATACGTCTCCAACTAATAAAAAAATCTCCTATTTCGTCCATGATGACGGAAACCGTCAAATTCCAATTTCAGGTGTATTTTTAATAACATACAAAAAATTGATATTTTAATATGAAAAATAAAAAAAAGCAACAAAAAAAATGAAAGGAGGGGGGGAGTCCATTTCCGGCAGCCAAAGGGCTACTGAAAATGGCAGCAAGCATAGGTCTGAGGGGGCTCCTCCTTTGCTGCAATTTCCAACAGTCAAAACGCAATGGGGCTTGTTGCCGGGATGGCAGCAAGCACGGGTCGGGGGAGTCTCCCCCCTCCCCGAGCGCAACCTGTGCTCAATTTGGTTGTCGAAAATGGCGGCCCGGGGGGACTCTCTCTTTTTTTTTTGCTTTTTTATTTTTTTACATTAAAATATTAATTTTTATATGTTATCGAAAATGTCTCTGACTTTAACGGTGGAATTTGACGGTTTCCATCACTGGGGGCGAAATAGGGGATTTCTTTAAAAGTTAGGGACGTATAGAAGAAAAATAAAAATTGGAGATGTAATTTGTAAAAAAAGTGAAAGGTTAGGGATGCTAGGTATAAAAAACCCATAATGAAATTTGCAAGGCATGATTTTAATAATTAAAAATAGATGGTGGTAGGTAATAATGTTTTAATTGCAAATTGGTCCTAAAATAATATTCTACTTTGAGTAGGCAAATTGAGAAATTATATTCAAAGTAGTTCGTTGACGGGCGATCTTTTCCTCACCTACCGCGCTTCCAGCACAAGTAATTATAGTTCGATTGACTCGCCAACTCTCTCCTACCGCACTCCAAAACCACACGCCCTTTCCCACTCTCAAGCCCTCTTGCGGATCTCTGAGAGTCATTATTCTACTCTGATATCGTTCTTTTGAGTGTTCAGAAAATGGGTAAGGTGTTTACTTTGGCTGAGGTCTCTGAGCACAACAATGCTAAAGATTGTTGGCTAGTCATTCATGGCAAGGTACGGAATTTTTCTGATTTCTGCTTAATTTTTTGAATTTCACTTTAACGGGTTCGATCTATTTCATTTATGCAATAGCTAGATCTGTCAAAAATTCAATCTTGTTTTAGTTTCTGGTGATGTGATTGTGAAGAGAATTTTTCATTAGTTTTTTAAGTTTCGTGTCAACTGTGTGGAATTTATGATGATTCTACATTTTGCGAAAATTCAACTATGCGGTATGGGTTCATACTTTTTCCTCGTTTGACATGAGATCAGCCTGATATGGCTGCAGGGGACTTTGTTCCCAGTATATGGATTCTATTTGCGTGCGGCATTGAATTTATGCTACTGCTCTTGGCAAGAAAAGTCAGCCTCGGTTTAGGTTTTAGAATGTAGCATACATTATTTATCGTTAATTGATTGGTTTGGCCTATGTGGCATCCATCTAAAGTAAGGAATTGAAGTGAATCGGCTTCAAGAGAAACAGAGAACCTGTGGTTTACCTTTGCAGCTTTGCTGATATTTTTAGTTAGTCATGCACCTGCATTTCTTTTACTCAAAGTGTAATCAAATTGATTCTTGCCTGCTGTTGGGTTTCGTATTATTTTTTTAATTATTTTATACTGGAAATTCCCATGTCAAATTCTTGATATTACATTCAATTTGGTAAGTAATGGTAAGTAAGCATTCTACTTATCATCATTTGGAGCTTGCTCGTTGCTGATTGATATTGAATTACTGTGTCGTTATTAAATCTGGGGTTTCCATGTTGGATTATCAAGATTTGATTTAATATGTCTTAAGGCAACATTCAAAATTGGGATAGCCTTTTGGCATGGAGGAACAAATTCTCATGAAAATCTTTTCCTCTTAATTACCAAACTGGGTTTGCATTTTTCGCTGCTACCATAAAATAGCTGATTCTTGTTTCAACCAGCTTTGTTATCTATTTTTATTTTGTGGTTTTTTTTATTTTTTTATTTTATTGTCCACTCTGCAGCATTATTAGTGTTTTTTCCACTCATTATGTGGAAAAGGGAGCTAGAGAATTACTAGCGAATAAGTTAAAGGGTCGGTCGAGCGAAATATTTTTGAAAATATTTTGATGCAATACTAACACATAATGACGGGAAGATGCCAAGCGGAAACAAGTTATCTGACAGCAGCTCAACTCATAAGAAATGGTGGTGATAGTGCTGTGTTTTGCTAATAGTCGAGGGGCCAAGATTCCATGTCAATTTAGCATGCGTCTGTATTCTACATTTGTTTTCTTATTTGAGATCATCTCTGCCACCGGGAACCTACTGTGATTGGATCATGGGCTTACCGTGCTACTAGAGTTCCGAAAGCATGTCTTCAAAACAAAGCACCTAGAAGAATGCTAGTCAAAAACATTTCCTATAAGCTCCTGACTTGCTTTATTTCTGAAACTTTTGAACAGGTTTACGATGTCACAAAGTTCTTGGAAGACCATCCCGGAGGTGACGAAGTCTTGTTGGCCTCAACAGGTAATGCAGCCACTTGTAAAATGTTGTGGAAGATATAACTATGTTTATTGTGATTTATTTTCAACTTTGTATGTACTTATGATTTATGCATAAGGTAAGGTTCGTTTGATAGTTGGGTTGATTTCTCCTTGTCAGGGAAGGATGCAACTAATGATTTTGAGGATATTGGACACAGTACCACTGCAAAGGCAATGATGGATGAATTCTATGTTGGTGACATGGATACATCTTCCGATCTCCCACCAAGACCAAGTATGCTCCTTCCAAACAGCCTCACTACAACCAAGACAAAACGCGTGAGTTTATCTTCAAACTCCTCCAGTTCTTGGTTCCCTTGGTTATCTTGGTTTTGGCTGTCGGTGTCCGTTACTATACCAAATCCTCTGCTTAAAAGAATGAGGTTCTAAGTTGAAAACCCATCATACACTAGCTTGCCTCAAAATATGGGATTGATGCATGTCTCCACTCGTGGTAATAGTGATACTTTTGAACTCGTTTCTCTTGAAAAACTGTCTTTATCTCGCATGCTTTGGTTAATCAAATAATATGCCCTCTCTTGAATTTTGATTTTTTTTTTTCTATTACAATTTACAAGTTTACGTTAACTGTACTTGATGCTGAGCCATAGAATAGTTTCTAGTATCCTGCATGCTTTCTCTGAAAGTCGTGTTTGGGTTCGAGCATTTCACTGCACTGTCTGCGCCATTTCTGTGTCATGAGCCGTTGTAATTAAGATCCACAAAATTTTTAATGATACACCTTCTGGTAGCTCATCTCACCACAGTTTCAGGTCATCTGAAGAGTTTTCTTTTATGCAATTGTTCATGTTCCCTGATTCAACTTGATGATGATTAATTGATTCCAGGCTCAACATTAGTAGAAATGCAACTAAAGATTATGAAATTCTCATTGTGAATTACACGTGAAATACTCGTTTTTTTGGTTTTGTTTTTACTTCTGCCATTGATTGCTCCATGGAATGAAGGATTGTTAGCTTCCTTAAATAATGGAAAATTAAGGTTAGAGACTTGGAAAACTGTGTACATGACTGCATTGAACCTGTGGTAATGTGCTCACTTCTTCGTTACATAGATATATATGGGTCTCGTAATGTTGAAAATTTCCGGTTAATGCATCATCTATAGATTGTTTACACATCAACATTTCCCACTGAAAACCGGAATCACTGTTTCTATATTTACGAGCCAATTGAAAAATATTAAGAAACTAGAAATTGGGTCCATGTATCAACTGAATTTTAATTTTATCAACGGTCAGTGGGACTAAAACTGTGAGTAAATAGTAATAAACATTTAATAATATACAATTGTGATTAATTAAAGATGAATGACCCCTTAGAAATTCTTAACTACAATGATCAAAACTTAAAACTAATAGTTGCTGCGGCTAATCCAAGCACACAACCCACGTTAAACACAAAACGATCCAATTAAACTTTCAGGGTGGTTCCAATTTTCTTTAACCATGAAGGTGACGGTGGTAGCTAAAATGCAGCTAGTCAAGGTTGTTCACTTGTTTGGACCAAATATTTAGAAATATATGAGGTGAAGATGGGGTTGACGTGTCAAATTTTATTGAGAGGATGGAAATGGAGAAGGCAAATTAGGACGGTACATCTCGACTCAACTTTAATCTCATTTCTTATATTTTTTAATCATACATTGACGCATGGAGAAACTGAAGAAACTCGAAAACATAATAATAAAATAAAATGGTATTAACTTCTCAAGTGCTCTTCCGATCTATAAAAATAATTCCGACTATTTAAAACCAATCAAAAGTTTGTCTCTAATTCAACTGCATAGAAAATATATAAGAACACTAAGACCCAAGATTTTGACATGCCCACATGAAACTGCCGAAAGGAAAACAAGAATTCTTGTTTAGAAATTTGATTCTCTCAACTCTCTTCAATTGTATATTATTCCAAGATATTCCTAATTTATTTCCTAAGATATCCCACAAATTCCTAAGCATTTTTTAGGGTAAATCGCCATGAATTTGTCACTGCATGACCAAGAAATTTCTATTTAATGAATGATATGCATCCGATTCCCCTCCCCCTTGGTTGTTCTGCATCTATGCAAAAACCCAGAAAGATGGGAGTGTCAGCCAGAGAAAATGATCTTCTAAAGCTGGTGCTTCCCGGCCGGTTAGTCAAGGTCTATCGAGAACCAGTGCTTGCTGCTGAAATCATGAAGAAGTACCCCAGACACTGCATTGCAAGGCCTGATGTGTTTCAGTTTCCATGGATTTCTGTTCGTCCCGACTCGGTTTTGGTACCGGGCAGAGTGTTTTATCTAGTGCCTTTTCGCACCATGCACAAATTGTTGGAGGATAAAAAGAATCAGCAGCATCAGAACTCCCCAAGAAGAAACCAGCCAGATGATAATCATGATCAGCACCAGCATCATCCTCGTCATCGTCAGCATCCGCTTCATCGTCCTCGTCAGCATCCGCTTCATCGTCCTCGTCAGCACCATCCTGATCATCGGGAGATCGATGGGAATTCTCCAAGCAAAGCAATGGCTGGATTGACTCCGAAACATCAAAACCATAACAAGTACTACAGGGGGGAAACCTCAAACTCCCCTAATGATGCTCAGGAGGATCAAGAATCTGATGAGACTAATGACTACTGGTCATCCTTCCACAGGTCATGGAACTCTGCTAGAGAGAATTTGCAACAAGACTATACTAATGATAATTTGATTGATTCCATGTTCGGTAGTGTTGTGACGAGAATTCCGCGTGCCCGGGTGACAAGTCCTGAGCGTATTGATCTGCGGCTGAGATCTTGTATGAGGAAGCCCAATAGTGTTCGGAAGTTGCTTAATTTGAAGGTGACTTTTACCTCTCCGATTGTCGTTCCAGGTACTACCCCAAGACAGTCTCCCAGATTTCAGCTGCGGGATGTCATTACTCCGTAAACGAAAACGAAAATTATAATACTCACAATGTATCAAGTTTGGATTCTTCAGACCAATCAAAAGTAGCGGCTTACGCACAAGGGTCCAGGGTGACAATGCCCCATTAGCAATGGAGTACCGAACTCGGCAGCTTTGAGTACTATAGAGATGGTCCTATGTGGAAAAAATTCTAGTATTTCAGTATTCTTGACTAATCAAAAATCTACATGCGAATTCAATTACCCCAACTTCTTGTATAATTTGGGCGCTAAAACTCATGTGTGGATTTTTGATTGGTCAGCACTTCTAGAATTTTTTTCCCGCATCATGTACCTGTCAAAGTATGATGTTCCAGAGTTCTGTTCATGTTCTCAAGGCAAGACTTAGTTTTTTGGAGTTCGAACAATAATTTTGTTGCTGGGTATTTGTTGCATTCCAAAGTTAAAGTGGTAAACAACAAAATGATTGTGTCTTCAAAAAAAAAAAAAAAACAAAATGATTCACACAGTCGATTTCAAAAAGAACCATGATAACGATAATGATGATGATAATTAATATTAATGAACCATGGATTCGTGCATAAATAGTGAAACATTAACGTAAGTTTCATCATTAGAGGTATCATTCACAAGAGATGTGAAGAGGAATATGAGATTATTTAGTGTAAGGAATGAGTCAATGGAATGGTTTTGTACCCTATATATAGCATTAGAAAATAATTTGAGATTTAATGAGGTTAGCGTAGATGATTGGTGACAAGGGCATAATTCACATATACTTAATTTGTAGCTTAAAGCTCAAGTCAACTTCTTATATTATTTTTTCAGGTAAAAAAAACCAAGCTTGAAGGTGATGCCTGAAGTAAAATCGAGAAAGAGGAACAAAAAAGTGCAAAGTTTTAAGAACTATGGACACTAAATTACACGGGATAAAAAGTTGGAGGACTGGAGATGCAATAAATGAAGGGCAAAGTTGAAAGAAATGTTAAAATTTTCTCAAATGCGAATGAACAATAGTGTAAATGTTCAAGGCTAACATAGCATTGGAGGAAACTAAACACACTCCATTTGTCCTACAAATATAGGCTCATTTCAATTTTCACATGTATTACAAAATTGTAACTAAAAATGGGCTATCAAATTAAATCAAATACGTTGGGCTATAATTTCAAACTAACAAAATATGAAGTGTGTGTGTATATATTCGAACTTGAAACCCCTACTATCATCTTCTCGCTGCACCCCATCATATATAATATACAGATAAGAGTCGTCTGATTTCTAGGATGATACAATCTTTTTCTTCTTCACCTACGAATAACCTTATCCTGAACTACTTGATGTGATTACAACTTTTCGACACTCTTTTCTCCTTGAATTACCTCATGAAAGTTAATATTATTTTGGGTTTCCTGACTATTTTCTCATAATTCCTTCTTTGTTTTTAGGGGTCTCATAATTCCTCTTGTGCAGTATTAAAGAAAATATGGAGCTTATGATTTGGGAGAGTACTTAGATCAAGCATTTTCGTTTGTTGTGTTTGCCTGTGTGATTGGATAAATGCATCTTTGTGTACATATTTATGATTGGATAAATATAAGAGCTTGAATTTGTTTTTGTGATAATTGGCTGTTTTTATAATCTAGTTGTGGTGTAGATGAGAGTTAATTTTTTCAGACAGATGGCAACCTGGCAGCTTAATATGTTTGTACATTTTAAAATTTGGTTGCACAATTCGATATAGTAATTTTGAGTTATTAACAACTTTTGATAATTAAGAGGCTGTTTAGTCTCCGATAGATTTTTTTTTTTTATAATTGTAATTGATTAAATAAGACAATTTATTAACAAAGAATGTGTGTAATTGATAACATGTGCTTTGCACTTGATTTTATATTTTTGTTAATTATCACATAATAACAAAACTTGTTATTTTGGGTTGGTTGATGTTTGTTGTGGAAGAATACCCAGCCAATGTCTGGCGGTATATTAGCCGTGGGGGAGTTTTCCGAGAAGATTTGAGTCTTGCGGCCTTAATTTGTCGAGTCCCGCGCATGCCACGTAGTCCGTGTGGTGCCATAGTGTTTGGTTTGTATGGTGCTATAACATTTTCATTAATTTGTCTCCAAAAACAAATCGTTGATGCAAAGATGCGAGCCGTGGTAATTGGTTCGGCCGTATCGATCACGGATTGGTGAGTGAAATTGGGTTTAGCTGGTTTGTCATATATAGAATATATATGAAGGGAGTAAAAAAGTGTAGATTTTAAGAATTTTGATGTACTAATCGCATCTTATCCAGTTTTATGTCAAAATGAATGTGAAGTGAAGGACAAGAATTGCTTGCAAAAACATGTTTTCAAAAACCACCAAACATGAAGAAAAAATTTTGGAACTTAGTCGCACACACTTATAGTAGTATACCGCTTGAGCAGTGAATCTGACTGTAAAATTAATTGCAGATGAAAGAAGAACAGAGAAGGAGGAGAATTTGAATAGAAACGAGAGGAGGGTGACACATATGATATGGAAAATTGTGATATACACGATAGACTCCTTTCTGCCACTATAGGGAGAAAACAGTTCAAGAAAGTGAAATCCAGGTGGGTTTTCATCCTACTGAAGGCCTTTTGGCCCATTCTTTCTGGCCCGGTGTTTGTCTCCTTTCTTGCTCAAGATTTTGGGCTTTTGTTCTGGTGTCTCGGGTGTTGTCGTGTCCGTCTTTCTTGGGTCGCATGTTTAGCTTGCATTGTTTCTTGGCTTATATGGTTGGGCCGTGTCGTCATATACTCTCCATTTTAATGTTAATAAACTTCTATTTAAGCCTTGCAAAAAAAAAAAAAATAAATAAATAAAAATAAACTTCTATTTAAAGAAGAAGAAGGAGGGCAAAAAAAAAAAAAAAAAAAAAAACAAATTCACATCTGTTTGCTTGTTTATTGTTCTTTAAAATGTCCTTATTTAGTTTTATATATTACAATAATTGAAGAAGTTCAAAAAATAGATTCTTAAATTGTAGTATTTCATATTTTCTTTGCAATTTCAAAATATTTACTATCATCTCCGTCTCGTGAAAATAGTCTACTATTCATTTTTCATCCATTCTAAATTATATTCCACTATCTTTAGTTATATTTTTAGTTTTTCTTTTTATATACTTATATAATCGTGACTTGGCTACGCCAAAAATTTACGCATATTGTTCGTCATTGACCATTTTTCTGTGCCCAGTCAATTGAAAAATAAAGGAATTGAAGAAATAATAATTATTAAGGAGCTCATTGACTTGGCAAATATGAAGTATTCCATTCCGTATATCTTCCAAAAAACCAGACGAGTGAAGAAGAGAAGACTTGGTTAGAGAGAGAAGGCGAAGAGTCAACAACCATCTCTTCACCAATTCATTTGCCCCCTTCTCTCCCTCTCTCTTTATATTCATTCATTCATGTTTCTGCGTCTTTCATCATCCCAAAGAGAGTTTTCTTTACTCGATCTCAAGGCTGCTCTTCTTCTCGAATCTGGTCTTTCTGAAGAAAAAAATGGCTGTAAGTTCATCTTAATCACTTCCTCTAGTCTTTCAAATTCACGGCTTGCTTTTATTTGTTTTCTGCTTTTTTTAACTTTTCTTGTTTCGAATCTTACTTAAACTGACATTCTTCTTTGTATTTCCTGGGTTTTTACCAATTTTGATCATTGAAAGAATTCTATGTTCAAACTCCAAGGGTTTGACAATCATTAATTACCCAACATCATGTTTGCATCAATGGTCAAAGAACTGCCACGTCAATTATGGAATCTCCTGTGCTAAAAAATGTAAAAAAGAATTGTTAGCTCTTAAGCAAAATACTTCAAACTTAGCCAATAACATACATACCCAATCCATATTATGTGCTGTTGGTGCAAGGTACCATATTTCACTTGTTTCCTAGAATGGATACTGAAATAGAAATGTTTCAAAAGCAAATCATATCTAGCTATTTATGTCATCATGAGATCCTTTTAGCTCTTTGAAGTAATCTTTTTGTGGTTTTTTAACTGATATATGATTAATGTATTGGTCTGGAAGTATGAAATTTAACATGTACTGATGGGTTCTAGACGTGCATTTGTTTTGTTTCTCGAAGCAGAATCCGACTGTACCTAAATTTGGCAACTGGGAGAACGATGGCGATGTTCCCTATACGGTCTACTTTGATAAGGCAAGAAAAAATAAAGGTGCAAAGATGATAAACCCGAATGATCCTAATGAGAATCCGGACATTCTTCGCTACATTTCTCCATCTCCTCCTACACCTGCCCCTGCTTCTGTGCCTGATTCTCCACCAAGGCCAAAAACTAGACCAGAGAAACCATTTGAAAGGGGAATGGTTGAGCCATCACCTGATCGT